>JACEGR010001718.1:0-154991 GCA_014170235.1 Listronotus bonariensis
GCTTTTAGTCTTTCGTCGTTTTTTAAGGATAAAACATAATGTACAATGTTTTGGGATTTAGCATTAAAGTATAAGTAGTTTTAAGCTTAAAAATTATTTTTGACCACTAAAAAATTAATTTAATTATAGCGACTCGATGACGAAACGTCAAGTATTTAATTTAACAACGACATCTTAAAAAGGCAAAAAAGTTGCACTAATATTGTGATTCCTAATTTTTAAATATCCATTTAAATATACTTAAAGATACATAAGAGTATTTTGCAGAATTTTGTTAATTTCTGAATATTTCGGATGGCTGTAAATTTTAAAGTTTTTAAACCAGATATTATTGGGCAATACCGTTAAGATGTGCCAGGATTAACGAATTTAATCAACATTGTAACTTTTACCGTTTCCAAAATCCCATTGACGCCCATTTAATATAAATGACCTTTCTTGTATTTTGTTTAAATAATTAATTATTAAGTTTATTCTAATAGGATTGTTTATTAACATTTTCTTTTTTTTTTTCTTGACGTTTTATGTGTTTTATTTATTTAAATCTTATGTGTTATTATATTATTCCAGAAATCAACTTCGCCGATCACCTGCAGGCTCAGATACTAACAAACACTCGCCGACATCATCATCTTCGAGTAGCAATGAATTTTTGTCTCGTTCACCCCCTACCCTCAACAACAAACAATAATAAGACGAAACGTTTCAAGGCCAATCCAGCCTGTTAAGTCACCCCAACATGATGATTCTCTTCAGAGAGTGAGACGTTCAAGAAGTCTTCAGTTACCTGAAAGACAACCTCCTAGTTTTGACAGAGGTCAAAAAGTATCTCCTCAACATTCTGACCAACATAAAGTTGTAATGAAAGTAAGTCCTAGTCAATCACAACCTGAAAGAACTCAGTACCAAGGAAGTAAACCTGCATCCGTAGAAAGAGGGGAAATGTTGGAAGAGGAACTTTTAAGAGAAGCCGAAGTGGTGACTGGTTTTTATACGGAAATCGATCTCGAGCTGCTGCTCAAGCCTTGCTTAAGCACAGGTAAGCCTCGCTCATTTTTAGGTCCCGCAGTTTTTACATATAACGTAAGACGGGGGCTCAGTATAATTCCACCACTTGTAGCTTCCAATTGGTAGTGCCGCACGTTCGCCATTATTCGGTCCAACTAGACAGGCCCTAAACTTTGAAAGTTTTTTTATTTCCAAAGTTTCTAGAATGAGAAACCTGTTGCCAGCAGAGATTTTCTTTTTCTGTCTAAATATTTAAGTATTTAAATCCCGTTGTACCAAACATCCTCTTACCTTGGTAAAGACACTCGTAATACGCTACTATTTAGGCTTTCAGCTATCGTGGATTGTCCAAAGATAAAAAAATATGACATTTAACAGCTATAACTTGTCAAGCCCTAACTACGTTAAAGATTGAAACAACAAAGATTTAAAAATAATAAGCTTTACCGGTGGCCGGTGGGAGTTAAAGCGACCAATTTCATCTATTAAAACTGATATTTTTTAAAGATCACCACGATGGCTAAACGTAAAGAAAATAATGGTTTTAATTTCTACAAAGTTAAAGTACACAAATGGACCAAAAATTTTTGAAACTTTAATTGGTATTTTAGAAAAGCAAGTCGCATGGTTCAAACTAGGAAATACACAATTTTCAACACTTGGCAATGTCAACGCTGATTTATAACTATAAATATGAAAAATGACCAGGAGCAAAGTGCTTTAATTTCTAAAAAGTAATACTAAAATTATTTCATAAAAGCAAATTAATATGGTATTTTAAGTAAAAACATTAAAACAAAAAAGTTTAAGTCAATATTTTTACATTGCGTATTAGCACTTTTTTAAATACTTGGTATACAAAATCAAATTTAATACATAAGTTTTAATAGTATTATTTACTTGCCAAGTATCTGCTTACTATCGTTATAAATTTTATTTTTTTAATTATCGGACGTAAAGCAATAAATATTAATTAAAACTGTAACCAGAATTACCATAACTTGGGGGTCTACTTTTCAATTTTACAATTTCCTTTATCCGTTTTAATACAAAAGTGAGATAAATGTTCAAAAAGTTGTATTTTTGTATTTTTTAATGGCTTAATTTAAGTAAATTACTTTCTAGGCCATGACTTCCTTGACTACATCCATGCCAGAGAGTTTAAACTTAAGAAAGAATATATTACATTAACTATGTAGGTTTTTCGTTTATTTTATATAAAGTATAATAAACCAATTACTTTTGAAGATTGAACACTTTAAAGAAAGCCCTCCTAATTTAAATTTGGACATAAAAGAATATTCTGTAAAAAAAATCCATACCATTTTGCTCTATGTTTAAATAAAATATAACTTCGTTTTTGTTTATTATTTAAATTTAACTTTTAACTCAAACAAAAAGCAGCTAAAGTAATTTTTTTAGTTTTAGACCATGCAAACAATTTTCGCAAAATGCCGTTAAAAAAATTAAAAGTTTTTTGTACATTTGTCCTCTTGTAACAATTATCTTGAGACACACTCGTTCGGACACTTTTAATATGTGGTGTCTCCTCTTTTATTTATAAAATTATATCTTTTTAAAATCGGCCTTCCAATAGGCTTAAAAGCAACCAAAGATTAAGATTGGGAATGGATTTTACATCAAAAACCATATTTCTGTTTTTGGGCTTATTTTACTTGTGGAAGAGCAAATATTTTTGTATTAATTAGCTGCAGCTGTTTGTAACTTTTTATAAAATTTAATTTTTAGTTACAAGAGGTCCCGAAAATACAAGAAACAAATAAAAAGTTTAAAAACACTTTAGTTACCAAAATTTGTTAGTCTAGATGTTATTATTATTTACTTTAGTATTTGTTAATGTTGTAACGTAATTGAAAGAATATAAAGTAAAAAGTTATTTTTAAAAGAATTTTTTATTATGTTTATTGAGTTGTTAGGGAATATGCAATCTAACAGATTTTTTTCTTTAAAACTAAGTTACGAAAAATATTAAAAGACAAAAAGTTCTATCTTTATTTGCCTACTCTAAAGAAAATACAAAAATTGTATTAAAGTCAGTGGCGTACATTTTTTGTCAGAAATATTTGTGCCACTCGAGACGCCACTGGACTTTTTAATATATTATAATTTATTAAAGTCATATATAAATTAGCCCCTGAATGCTAGAAATAACATTACCAAATTTTATTAAAATTGGATAGGGGATATTTACGATATCTGTAAAAAATACATTTAAAAAAAAGTTGGACACCCTGTATCTTGAAAATTATGCAATTTCAGACCTATGTTTATATATACTTTTTTCATTAAATTAGCTTATTAATACGCTTTTAAATTTTTACCGCAACCCTATATATTTTTGTAAATTGACTCCAATTTTTTAATTACCCTGTATAAGTATTGCTTTGTGCATATGGAGAGCATGGTACCCTACTAAGTTATGTATAGTAGGAACAGTTTAAAAACGCAAATTCGGTACTCTTTAAAAACAAAAAAGCACAAAAAAGTTGTAAGCAATTAAATCGGCATGGCTTTCTTCGCGACCGCCTTTGCTTGATGCACGTGCGTCTCTATCGGCACGGACTGTAAAGGAGAGCGGCGTGTTTTATAAAGTAGTCCAAGAGCCCGTGACATTCGGAAAAATTTAATAATTTTAGGAACACATTTTATGGAATAAAGTTATATGTATTATTGTTATCCAGTACTAAACTTTGTAATATTGAATTTATGTTCATGGAGGATCAGGATTAGCAACTATATTTTTCCTGTAAATGGAATTAATGTTTTCTAGTTATATTAAGCCAAGGTTTTTGGTATTCCACAAATGGTTAAGGAGATGTAAAAATTAACATAGGATTTGTAAGATTCTTCCAGGCTAAGAAATATGCATTTTCATTGCCTTGAATTCCCCTGTGTAGCAGCACTAGGGTTGTCTTCCGTCCCGAAGTTCCGAATATATAGCGAAAAATCCCGATTTACGATATGGAACAAAATATTTTATATAGTAGAACCCACCTTTAATTCATCCTGTAAATTTTACATTTTAGTTAATTTTTGGCTGTTTGAGAAAACAGAGTGATTGATTTCGTTACTTTAACGATCTTTGCCCAAAATATGTTATATTATTTTTTTTTGTTTTAGTGCTTTTTGTTATATAGTTTTTATTTTTCTGTACAGTATATTATTATTTCGTCTAGTGTTATTGGTAGAGATTAAAAAACTGCAATTTGGAGACAATTTGAAGTGCCTCAAATAATTTTAAACCGTGGCGACCATTTACGGACAGTCAAAAACTTTGGGGTCCCTATGAACTTAGTAAAGACACAAAAAAGACGGAGAATACTAACGGTAATATTACCGATTAGACTGGAAAACATCTACCTCGCGAAGCTCAACAAGTACTATTAAATATTTATTTAAATCTAAAAAAGTTAGTAAATTAGCAAATATTTGTTTTCGCACTGCTGATAATATTGTTACCAAAGGTGTCACTGAAGAATGCAGAAAAAAATCAACCTATGCTTAAAAAAGTGCAAACAGGCGTAAAAATGGAAATTAAAAATATAGTTTATAATTTTTATAAGAAAAATATATCTCCTACTGCAAGTGACATTCTAGCTGAAGTAAGAAAGAAAAAACTTAACTTTCCCTATAAATCATTAACAACTCTAAAAGTACAATGTGATACGGAAGATGATAGTATTTAAGTATTACCACCTTTACCTCGGCATGGTAAGTTATTTATATTAAAAAATCTTAAAATAAAATAATTCGTTTTTTGAGATAATCAACTTTAATTTCTATTAAACTATTATAAGTAAATGTTAGTCAGCGTGGCAACACTGACTAAGCCGCCTTATTTATGGGAATTTGCAGGTGGCCTTTTTTTATGTTTTTTATTATTTTCAAAGGGTGCCGAATTTGCGTTTTTAAACTGTTTCTACTATACGATAACAAAACCATTTTAGTGCAATAAGACTGATACGATTTTTGTCCCGAAATCCCTATCTCTCAACGCACTGTGCGGCGTAAAGAAGTGCAGTGGCACGCATTAAAGAGGAGTGGCGGTAAAATGGTGTTTGGGAAGTGTGTGTAGTCAGTTGGGTATTACTAGTTTCTAGAATGTTTAATTTTTGAGGGCTTTTAACACTTCCTTGCCACTAGCTTACCACCCCACCGCCAAGGCTTTTTACCTGTGACGCATGAGTCGTTACTATGGGATACAATCCCGGGATCCCGCCTTTTCTACAGTCCCAAAATTTTCGGACTTAAATTTCTTAAATCCCAGGATTTTTGGGATCAATAAATAAATGGAGTTTTTCAAAAATACATGCATGAAATGAAAAAAAGTTGTCTCCCAGCTAATTTTAATTAGTTTTACGCGGTCGTACTTGAAAAAATAAGTCATGTAAAAGCAACTCCGCATCACGCAAGTTATTGGAATTTTGCATGTTTAGTGTATTTTGGATATTTAACTATTATTATTTTTAGGGTTTAATATTGCCTTAAATTTGTTGTATTGTAACAAATAAAAAATGTTTTAATGCGATCAATTAGAGGTTATGTGAGGGTACGACGATGTTGCAGAAATACAGTTTTGTTTTTATTTTTAAATGTACCTAATCAAGATGACTGTAGAAATGTCTTTATCAAAAGAAGGTGTGTTTCAAGTTGATTTTACTATATTTTAATTAGTTCGTTTTTTTGTTTTGAAAAGAAAACTTTCTTTTTGTTTATATTTTTTGTACATTCCTAAAGAAAGTTTAAAAAATAAAGGTTGATTTTTAAATATTTTTCATTTTTTGTACTTCACTTCCAAATTCCGGAATCCCGGGATTGTCTATGCTCAGTCCCAGAATCCGGGGATTAAAAAGAAGGCTCGTGATTATATCCCCTAGTTGTTACTCATTAGCTGATTGTACTTAAACCCACATGCATACACTTTTGAATGAGAATCATGGTTTTTGGTGTTATGTTCCAAATGTAAATTGAGTATCCTAAATGCAATGTCGGATTAATCCAATTTTTAATATTACCAGACAGTAATATTTTTACTATTTAGGGATTATACAGTATGTCCTCTAATTAATGGTACACAGACAAATCACAAATTATTTACGTAGCAGATAATATTTGTAGCTGGTGCGAATAAAATCCCTCCTTACCTGATTATGGAATGTAAGAGTCTAGAGTACATATTTAAAACCTATATTTAAAACCTGCAAAATCCAATGCGAATTACTAAAATGGCGGAACTGAACCTGGGACGAATGCCTATTTACAAATAGCATTGACCGGACAAAATACTGACACTAAAGGATATCCCCTATAAATGAATCTGCGTAAAATGGCCAGCGCTGGCTGAGTGTGCAGCAAATATCTTGAATAAAAAAATTGTTTTTTTTTCATAGACTATTTAAATCTAATATTAATTTTACTGTGTAAACTAGAGGGCGCTCAATAATTTAAATTTAATTTAACCAATGTAAAAGTGTAAATCTCAAAAGTTAGCAAGTCGTGGCGAGCAGTGGTGCAGGGGCTAACGTGTCAGCCTCTCACCACAGCGATCCGGGTTCGAATCTCGGAGTTGGACATCGGATTTTTCATTGCTTGTCACCTCATAGTTGGCAATGGCAAACCACTGTGTAGTATTCTGCCATTCCTAGGTAGTAGTTATTTAAAAATAACGTCCGTGGTGGCACTACCGCGTTGTCTAAAAGGTGCTGTGAAATGTAAAAACTGCATGTTTCAGTGCTTGGATAACGTAAACACGACAGTAATGGGTTAAACATCCAGTAAGCCTTCGTGAGATGTCATAAAGATAAAAAAAAGTTGTCACCTGAGATAAAAAGAAAAACCCCGGTGGGAATTCGCCATGCTTTTAAATGAATTTGTGCAGAATCAATAATAAGCTTTAAGTCATAATCAGTTTTTACAAAAATATAATTATGAAAGTTTAAAATCCAAAAGAACTGTACGAATTAGGTAATGTGTATTTCAGTAAGTACTTGTAATAAAGGGTGGTCCAACTAAAACGCATGGTGTTTATTGTAAATAAAGCAAAAAGCTTTAAGACAATTCTCCTAATATTTTTTATTATAATAAAATAATTATAACAATTATGTGTAAAACAAAATATCGGCCAAATGCTCGCCACGCTTCGGTGGCATACCTCTATCCGATGGTCCATAATTTCAATGTGATATAATTGAGGTTCAGTGTCTTTGCTGTGTCGAATTAGCTTATTCTTGGCCTTTTATTGTTTTTGGTTTACGAACGTACACTTTTTTTTTCGAATATTTTTAAAGAAAGAATTTCAAAGGTGATAAAACACATACTTCGCCAAGACATGAGATTACTCGGCTATTGAATTTCTTGAGTTTAAAAGAACATTTTTCGTTGGCTGTGTGGCAAGTAGTACTATCCTGTTGAAACCATATATCGTCCGGATCCATATTTCTAATTTTTCGCCACAAGGATCACGGTAAGTTCTTGGCTTATCTTATTTGCGAAGATGACTCCGGCAGCCTATAAACCTCACTAAACAGTCTCTTTTGGTGGATGCATTGACTTTTCAATAATCACCACATGGACTCTAATTTGCCCAAATGCGGAAATTCTTCTTGTTAATGAATTCACAAAAAATAGGATAATTAGGCACATAAGCGACATTGAAACTTAATTATGTCTCAGGATCATTAAAAATATTAACCTTTGGAAAAACGTATCCGTGGCCAATATTTTGTTTTACACATAATTTTTATAGATTCCTTCTATCAAAATAAAAAATATGAAGAGAATTCTCTAAAAGTTTTTGTTTTATTTACAACTAACATCGTAAGTTTTGGTTAGACCAACCTTTGGGCCCGATTGTACATATGGAGTTCAACTTAAGTTCAGGAAGAGATACGGGTTCAACCACAAAGGAGGTTGTACAATCACAGTTCAAAATTAAAACTCTGCTTAAGCTTGGTTCCAGGTGAGCCTGCTACACACATGGCTCAAGCCTATAAAGAGATACATATTATTTTAAAAATTATGGAGCATTTAAGAGAACTTAGTGATGATATGATTTTTTTTACCATTGGTAGATTAAGTGCAAGAAAATAGATTAAGGCAATTAAAGAGGTACCAGGAAATGATGCATCATTTGGAAAAAGGAATGATAAAGAATTTTTTCCAGAATTTGCTTTACCAAAAATGGGGAACGGTTTATCTTAAATCATATAGAACACTTAATTGCAACCTCCATAGAAAGGTAATTAGTAATAACTGCGCAAAAAACAATCTCGCACATACCGACCGAAAATATAAAAAAAAAGTTTAATCTGTTATTTTAGTAACAGTTTCATATGACTTATGGCGCAAATTTCAAGAAAGTATACGTAATATGCATTGTTAATGCATTTTACAGAGGACCAGTTTAAATATCTTCAGATTGAAAAAACTACTTAAAGAAAAGTGGGTTTTATCATGAATATGGGTCAGAATAAAATAAAAGGCCAAATGACAGGTGAAAAAGTATCACTGTTTAAAAAAATTACGCTATTCTGCAATGTCCTACAGTGTACTAATATAATGTAACTCACATAGATGCTTTTGTAGGTGCCTATAGTTTCAAAACCTTAAGTTTAAAAAGCTGTTTTTTTATTTTCTTAGAATTTAATTTTTGTTACATAAAATGAGAAATTTTATTTAAAATTCATTTATGTTTATGATTAAACATTTTTTTAGAAACCATGCAGTAACATCTATCTTATCCACATTGGAGTTCTTTTCTACAGGTGGCTTTTTACAAATAGCAAAGGACTTTGTCGGTGTATGTAGTACACGTACAAGTACAACTTCTTGATTTCTTTGAAATTTTACCGAGACCGACAACAAAAATTTAAAAAATTTTCATTTTTTTTATGGCTCGTACAGCAGAGCACCTTTTAAGCTTCAAAATGCGGTGTTACCAAGTTTTATTGTACAACGCCACATTAATTTGGGCATCGGTTCAAATTTCTGTTCAGCTCAACGGAGCAAGGTTTTAAACTTAGAATGTACAACCGGGCTTTAGTATGCTTTCTTCATTTTTAGAAATTTTCTGTTTCTAAAACGCTTAAAGTCACATTGACAACTTGAATATCGATTTTTTAAATTTATCTGGCGATTCCGACAGGATACGTGCGATACCCTTATCGAAAATCTGTCCTCCGCGTTGTTCGTTTGATAACGTTGTATGTGCGCGTACATTGTACACAATTTGTACACAAACTTGTTAAAGTTATTGAAGAGTTTCGGTTCTTTTTATTAACCGTGTTTTTTCTATTCCAGGTACAATAATAACATATCAGTGGATGAAAAGAGCGCAGATGCTAATAGACCAATACCAAATAATGAACTGACAATATACTACGTAGGAAACAACAAAAACGATCGACAAAGAGTTTTACTAAGGGGGCCACTAGTCCCAGTTTACCCTCAAGTAAAAATAGTTTTGACATGAAGAATACATATAATGGAAAGGGTCCATGTAATCCCGAAACTTGTGATTTTTGGCCACACTGTGCCCACCGAGAAAGCCTTAACCGCGAAGGGCAATTTGTTATGAGATCTTCGCAAAGTTATCCATCACATCAAAGATCCTTAGATTCTGCAACAGCTAGTGAATCTGGAAGGTATGAGTTTTTTTATTCTTTTTCGGTCTAAAGCGTGAAATTTTGCCCAGGTAAAAGTTTTGTACGTGTTTTTAAGTTTTGACAAAAAGTGAACAGCAAAAATGTTTAAAGTGTCGGCCACGATAACAAGCGTAAGCGTTATTCTCGCATAAAGATCAAAGAAAGCGCTCTCACAATTTCCACTTTACGCTGGCCGCTTCCGCTTATGTATCGTGGCCAAGGGCTAATAGTTAGAAAAAACGCGCTCTTTTTGTGCAATAATTCATATGCATATGTATAAAACGAAATAATTAACTTAGCCATATTCTATTATTAAAAGAAATGATTTAACCCTCCTTAATTCTATTCAAAAATATTCTCTTGGGTTTGTGTCTTCTAACTTATAAAGCATCTGGTTAAGATAATTTACAATACTCAATACGGGCATTGTAAGCCTTATTCTTTAAATTTTTGTTAGTATACGCTTTGCTCTAAATTTTCCACAAAACTGGATGGTATTGTTTATAATAAATTTCTATAAACTTGGAAAGGATTTTTTGACAAAACAACACCACCCTCTCAGGACATGTTGAATTTCTTGTCCGCCCACGAGATATTGGACAGATTCTTGGGGTATATTTTTTTAATTTAAATATTTTGCGAGCCAGTAAAATTGAAATAAAATGCACATTAGGGTATGTGTGTGTAGTGTGTGAGTAGTAAATAAACGAACAATACGTGTGTTATTAATATTAAAATTATGTTAGTTTAGGGGTGATTCTCTTCTAAACAATAACAAAAAACCCTTTACATTGAATAAAATAGCGGAGTATCTTAGTTATTATTAAATATAAAACCTTGCGGTTTTCGCGAACCTGATCTACTTTTTGTGAAACAAAAGATGCCATAAACAAAACCGTCATACCACTCTTAGTTTCTGAGCTACAGGGTGATGTTGATTGTTTTCAAAATATTGACCAATGTTAGTTTTTGTTAAATAGATCACCCTGTATATTTGTCAAATAATGAATTAGCCTTTTTACAAGCTTTTTAAAAATAAATAACACTATAAGTTTATTCTGATAAACAACGACAAAATTTCCAATTTTCATATCTCATATACAAAATTTTGCAGTGGGCCATGCAAAACCAAGGGATATTTTTCTAATTCTACTGTCTTACAGCTGCTAACAAGCTTGTCTAACAGTCGACGTCATCATAATGTGAATCAAAAAATAAACACATAAACAAATAATATTAATATAACCTAAAAAGGGCAACCCCAATTTGAAAACAAAAATGCGCAATATCTTTAATGGCAGGTAAATTAATCCTTCACATGGTTTCCCAGAAATACTATTGTTATTGTTATTAGTATTTATTTAGTCAATTTGGTTTGACTTTTAACCTCAAATTCGGCTATATTTCCCCTTTTTGTTTTTTCATCCTGTTAGACAGTGTTTAGACATCTCCCGACGCCGCTAACAACCGCTGTGAGCTGCTGTAAGACTGACGTCATTGATTTGTAAAAAAATGAGAGTGCTTGCAGCTGCTGTAAGCAGCTAACAAAGAAAATATCCCTCAAATGAGGTATTAATTTTTTTATTGGTGCTTACGTCACCACTTATAAAATTGGATTTTGCTTTTAAACTTAATATTCTTTTTCTTTTGTTATGTTAATCTAGGTAGATAGCACATTCTTAAGCAAAATTTTAAATTAGTATATGGTTTTTATTAAATAATTTTTCTAATTTATTGTTAGCATATTCTATTTTGTTCATTTTACATTCAAAACACACCTAATAATATAATATATTTACTGTCATTTGGAATCAATGCAAGATTTTTGTTAAACCTATGGTTTCTAACTTTTTACCACAAAGCAATACATTTTTTGTTTTATATTTTTCTCATTCAAGAATAAACCAAATATGTAATGCTATAAATAGCCTTCGTGGTTTGTCCAGAGAAGAAAAAAATAAATTAAGAAAATTATTTAATAACAACTATTTACAAGTTAATAATGTTGCTCATGTAAGTGCCACATCCATAGATTTATGTACCCATAGAAAAACATTATTAAATTAAATAGCAAAATCCAAATTTAAAATTCGTAACGTAAGCACCACTACATTAAGTCTCTGAGCTGAATTTTTTGCATGGCCTACTGCAAAATTTTGGATGTGAATTGAAAATATTGGGAATTTTGTCGTTGTTTATAAAAATAAACCAACAGTGTTGTTTTTCTTTTAAAAAAAGCTGGTATAAGGGCAAATTTATTTTTTGACAAATATACAGGGTGTTCCTTTTAAAAACCCATTATTGGTAAATAATTTCAAAACAGAAA
Source organism: Listronotus bonariensis (assembly GCA_014170235.1). NCBI lineage: Eukaryota > Metazoa > Arthropoda > Insecta > Coleoptera > Curculionidae > Listronotus > Listronotus bonariensis. The sequence continues at coordinate 11,998 of JACEGR010001718.1, forward strand.
TATTTGGAAATATTCTGACTACGCCACTGCAGCCTAGGTAAAAAGTTATATAAGAATCCGTTTTTACCTTTTTGATACGTTATAGGACTAAGATACAGTACCTAAAAATGTAAAATTTTCAAAATCACCCTGTAGTTCAAAAACTAAGACTGCTATGACGGCTTGGCTTATTGCATCTTTAGTTCCACTAACAAGTAGCTCAGGTTTGCAAAACTGGGGCACCCTGTACAGGGTGTGCTATTTTCGACACTTTTAACGGGTATTTCCGTAATTGTCCGTAATATAGAAGACACGTGCTCTCTTTTGGTCAAACTTAAAATGTTGTTAATAAAATTTAAAAATGCCTCTTTTAAGAGATACAGAGAAAAATTAAATAATTCTGAATTTTAAAATGACTTTTATTTTCCTAATTAAAGGAGGTACAAAAAACGTTTTGCACAAAAAAATTCTCTTGATGACTACTGAATAATCTGAGGGTTTTCGGAATAAGTATACAGGGCCAGGTAATTTTTTAAATTGAGCACCCTCTAGATTTTTATATAATATAGCATTAGAACTCCCTTTTAAAAATATAATACATCATCTATGATATTGGTTTACTATGCAAGCAATTTAAGCATTATTACTTTAAACCGCAGTAGGCTATTTAACAAAAGCTAATATCAGAAAAAAGAAGAAAAGACTATGTTGATTTTATAGTTGAAAACATATTAAACATAATATTTTAACAGAAATCAAATTTAACAAATAGGTAACACAAAAAGTAGATTATACGGAAAATTTGAAAGAAAATAAAAGATTTGGGTGTTCGAAAGCCCCTCCTACTAGTACTTTTGATTGACGTTTCTTTAAAACATATTTTAAAGCATTAAAGTTAGTTAACAGCAAAGGCCTCATGAATTCCTAAAGCAAGCTGTTCGCGGGTAAAGAATACTTCTTTATAATTTTTTTTTCTAACACCCCCAAAGAAATAAATCTGGGAATGATAAACCGGTGATCGGGATGGCCACCTTATAGGTCCACGGGTTTTTATTCAACGGTTTTTAAAGTGGGTATTTAAATACTCTTTTACTCGAAGAGCGTTATAGGTAGGTGCGCCATCTTGTCCTAAGTAAATTTCTATTACTTCATTTAAAGAAACATTATCCAAAATGTCACAAAGGTTTGACTGAAGTATGTCCAGATATCTCTTAGCATTTAAATTAGAACAGCGATACACAAACTTATTTTAAAATAATAAACTCCATGTAAAGATTGCTGGAGTTCCAATGCCTTTCATTATTTCGGTTAAAAGTACGAGAACTTGTTATGAGACATTCGTCTGACCAAATAATATTTTTGTGAAAAGAAGCTATCCATGTTTAATTTATTTAAAAACCAGTGACAAAATTTCAGTCTTTTCACAACATCGCAATGGTGCAAATATTGGGTAATATTAGAGAATTATTGCAAGTTGCATTATTAAGCTCGGGAATTACCAATACCGGCCTTATTTAAATAGTGCTTGTACCCATAATTTAGAGTTATTACAAATCATGAAAGCAGTACCATTAACCTAAAAAAAGGGGGAAATAAATTTTAGTAGATTTTCTTTATTGTTTTGTGTTGTAGGGTTTTGTTTAACATAATTACAGAAATACATTGGAAAAATCAAGGTTTTGAGTATTTTTACTTTTAAAAACTTTTTGATTTTGTGGTCGGCAGCCGTTCGGTTAGACGAACAGTTCCGAAGTTAAAATAAGACCAAAATAAGGCACGACCTAAAACCGACATAAATAAAGCCAGGCACCATATTTATTAAGGGAATCCTTATCCTACCCATGCATCTGCGCAAGCTCAGATGTCAAAATAAGGCCGGTGTTATTAGTGCCTGGCCTTATTTTACTCTGCAATAATGCTCTATTAACAACATGACGAAAATATTTATTAAACGTCACTTTTTTTGCCTTAATTTTGAAATTCCAGTTTTAGTTTTTAGTTATTCTACGGAGGTAGATTTTTGTCTTTAAAAGGGATTTTAAAGAATACAATTAATCTGTGTGTGTGTGTGTGTGCGCCTAAGATGGCAAAACAAACGTAAAAACTTTACCACGACAAGATTACCCATTAAAGTTTTAATTTAAAACCCGCAAATCTTCAATTCAAGTATATAAAAGAATCGATCCAGAAAAAGCAAATTCACTTTGCACTTAATTATATTTAAGTGTCTGGCTTTTTTGCTTGACTGCATTATAAGCGTGACATAAACGAGTGGGTCGATTTATTCTCATAATATACCCACAAAAAGTGCTGAACGCGCCTAAATAATTATTCATTATACTACAAGTTAAGCTACTACTATTCAAAGCTATGACAGGATATAACATTTTTACGTTATTTTGGGCCTCGACACATCTTAACACGCTTATTTCTTTATTTTACTTATTTTTTTTTATTATAGGTTTTTAATCTCGACTGCGTAAAAGAGCCGTAGGTTTTTAAATTATTTTTCAGTCGTCAAAATATATCCTTAAATGGTTGCCGGCTTTTCTGATAGCGAACAAAACAAAAAATGTTCTACTCTTTTTTAATTTTTTTCACTTTCATTATAAACTGATATTTATATTAAAATTTTTAAAAGCCATTTTTACAAATTTTTGGAAAGAAATTTATTTTGATGTTTAATTTTATTATTAACTATGTCAATGGTTTGTTTGTGGGATAATAGATTTTGTTTCATGGAAAAAAATTAATATGCTATATTTTTATATAAAAATATACAGGGTGTTCCATTTAAATAAGTAGAGTTATGTTTGATATTTTTGTTACCTGACACACACTTATTCTAAAAATGGCAGATTTATTTAGCAGTTATGAACAAAAACTTTTATGTAATTTTTTTGTATCTTCTTTATCTATATCTTTTAAGAGAGCGAACATTTTTTAATTTTGATAATACCATTTTAAGATTGACCCAAAAAGCACACAGGACTCCTTTATTATTTTTATGATAGTACCAACAATTACAGAGATACCCGTTAAAAGTGGTGAAAATGGCACACCCTGTAAAGTGGGTTTACTGGACTTAACACTCTTTGCATTTTTTTAATTTTAAATATATTCGAAAAAAGTTACACTTGATAAAAATTATTGCCTATCCCTGGACCATTTTTCAAGTCATTACTAACAACCTAATTTTTTGTGAGTAGCTTCATTTTGATGAGACGCCCAACTTTGTCCTTACAACAATTCTCGTTGGTGGTAGCGCACAGGGGTAGCAGGAATTGGGTGGGTTGATTTAACAGATATCAAAAATTTATTACGAACAGGGATTTGCTTTGTTAATTTTTAAGATAATTATCCAAATAAACCAAAAAAAAAATGTCCTACAAAATAGCAGATTTTCCCTACCACCAACATGTATGGTTAACGTGGCTGATTTCTTTTCTGTTGATTAAATAATATTTATTTAATTTAACACCCACATTGTTCTACAAATGCGTGGCACGTCATCATGGTTTTTTTGATATTTATCAAATCCAAAGATTTAATATCTGCTACCCCTATAAGCTACAACCATCGAAAAATGTTGTAAGAAAAAAGTTGGTTGTCTCGTCAAAATGAAGCTATTTACGAAAAATTAGCTTGTTAGTAATAATTTAGAAAAATTGTCCAGGGATCCCTAACTATTATACCAACAATCGTACAAATATTTTTTATTGCGTATGAATTCTTGTGAAAATTATATTCAAAGAAATATATACAGGGTGGCCCACCATATTCGACACGGTCTGTAGTTGGATAACCATGGGGTTTTTAAAAAAATAAATACTGAAACATATACAGGTCGAATAAAGCCACAGTATAAAATTATTTTACTCTATACAGGATGTCTCAAAAAAGTGTGACGTATCAAAGTTATATTTTTTAAATGGAACACCCTATATTTTATGACGGTTTTAGATTCTACATAAAAAATAATGTAAGTTTGTTAATAGTAACAAGTGTCTAATTTTATTCGTTTTTGTGATATTTGATTTTTTTCAAAATGCAGGGGTGCAATTAAATTAATTTTATTTTAACATTATAAACTTCTTAAACTTTAAAATTTGTAACAAGATTAGGAAAAGCAATAAATGGTCGTTATTATTTTCTTAAGAAAAATATTAATGGCTGCTATGTCACAGCCAACTTTAATTTAAATAAACATTTGGACTAAAAATTTGTAAAAACAGATTTTACTAAAAAGCACAAAAAGATAGGTATAGGCAACCTATACACCATTTGAAAGAGTATTTTATTTGTCATCATGTGACGTAAAAATACAGGGTGTTCCATTTAAAATAAGAGAGATATGGCTATTTGATTTTCTAAAAAATTGAAATTATTTTTTGATCACTCCTGTACAATATTTGATCTTGATTTGACCTACGTATGATATGGGCAGACTTTTTTCTAATAGAAAACCAGGACGCCGTCGACAAATTCTTTCCGATAATGCGGATAGTCTGTTTGGCGCCAGGCGCGTTCACCCTCGATTTGCTTGCGCGCAAACCCGTTTTTCGCCCATGAAATGTAACTTTTGTTTCGCGCAGGTAATAACATTGGCAATCCATTGAGATCAGTGGGAGAACCTATAAGAAACACCCACACCAGTATAGTGTGTGCATTGTGCATAGAGTCTTGTCCTAATTTAAATAAAATTAGGGTGATCATGTTTGCAAAATTTGAAAAAAGACTTAAAGCTTTTGCATAATTTTTTTTTAATTCTATCACCAATTTTATAGAGTGCTTTACCCACATTTTTAGTTTTTTTAATAGAACACCGTTACATTATAACAGTTTTGATTTTTTTTAATGATTGATGTGTTTTATGTAAAATAGTCACCGTATGCATAATTATTATAATTGTACAAACTTCGCTTAACTTTGCCAAAAAAAGGTGCCATTAGTCGATAAAGTCGATAATAATACTTAAAAATAATAATGCTTAACGTTAAAAATGACAAGCGGTTAAAGGTATTATAGCAACGCAACACGTATCTACATAAGTTATTTATAACGTATGCTACTAACAACGAAATTATCCCAATAGTCCCTTGCCTATGAAATTGCATTTATGTTTTAGTTTATCAAAAAATACGGGACAGGTATTTTTTATCGGCCATGTAACAGTTTAAGGATAGGGGCTGATAAATATTTACTACAACATATTTATTGCAGTTTTATCAAAATCGGCGAAGTACACCTGGGATAGTCTCTTATGCCATAGTAAGAAAATGCACATATATTAAAGGCGAATTTTCAATTGTCAATATTTAAAAAATCATTTATTTATGTAACTTTAATAAAGTTCTTCAAAATGCTATTCTAAATATATTTTTTAAATAATATTTTGCTTAAAAATAAAAAATAAAGGTAGTTAAGTCTTGTAGAAAAATCAAGTTTTTTTAAGTTTTTGAGAACCCTGTATACAAAATCCACATTTTCTCTTCGTGAATCTCATTTTTATGAATAATGACTTGTTTCCGAAAAATTAAGTTTTTGGTCCATTTATCCTCTTGTTAACCCCATCTGTGGACAGTCTGTATACGGTTACATTTTTTTTTGAACACATTGTATAAGTGGAATATGTGTGCATTGTAGTATTTACGTTGTTTTATTTGAAAATTAAATAACTGTATTAAAATTAAATTTCTTTAGGCATTAGGAAGGCCGGAGGCCGTTTAAAAAAGTAGTAAGCACTTGTTTTTAAAATAAAATATTTTGTACTTTTGTACCCATTTAATGCAGTTTCATTATAAAATACCCAATAATGTCAATTTATTGTTGTTATATAACGGTAGAATTTATAAAGAATATTTAAGAAACCACTTACACAATTAGGGGATCCTAAAAAGACATCTTTTTAATTTAAAATTAGTGAGGTAGCAGCATTCCATCTCACGAAGTATGTTTACTTGACAGATAACAACTTTTTCCTACTAAATGTTAGTTCTTTTAATTTTGATCTTAATTTAAAAAAATATGTATTAAGATAAAAAAATTAAAAAAACTAAGAAAAGGTATCTTATTTTAATTTTAACCTTAAACCATACATCCAGAATAATAGGAATTCTTTTAATACTCACTATTTTCCACATTCTTTAATTACAGATCGGTGTCGACCGTAATTGATAGGAAATCGCAGGAGCAGTATAAGCGGCGGATAGACATGGATAACAGGGCAAGAAAGCCTCAGGAATTTAGACGGATCAGCCCCAACAGACCTCCTGCAACAGGCGCAAGCATAAGACGAAACGAATCTACGGAAATGCCGGTAAATTGGCTTATTGATCAGTCTATTTTTCTTTTTCTGCTTTTTATTTCCTATTTTTGCACATTCTTGAACTGAATACGACTTTTGTGAAAACCTACTTGAATGTGTAAAAAGGTTGTTTTGTTATTTAATAACGTCTATTTGCTGAGCATAGAAATCTTTAGTGCGTAAAAAGGAAAATATGGTCATACTAAAATAGTACAATATTTTTATTTTCTACAGTATGTGAAAAATTTGGTAGAAAATATATTGGGATATTAATAACTATAAAAAATAAAAAACAAATAAATAAATGTAAATTTGTAAAAACCCTATTAGGACAACTTTTATAGAACAATGCATCTTTGCATTTATATTTTTTTTACCATTTTGTTTTGGGCTACCATCGTGAACGTGTCTTTTACATATGGCGGCAATTTGGTTTTAAGCACATTTTTAAAAACAATTTCTAATTTTTTAAAAATAAATATATTTGTATTTAAGTGATTATTTCAAAAATAAAAAAACATTAAATTTAAAACAAATACACCTATACAGAGTTTTTCACCTGTCATACAAAATGCCCTTTGCCCCTGTACAAGACACAGGAAGAAACCGAATAAAAACGTCTAATTAAATACACCTATTTTGCCAACAGTATTAGTTAATATTTATACAAGGTGTCTTAAAAATTAAATATTTATTGTAAAGTGGGTTTTTTAACGAAACACCCTTTATATTTAAACAAAATTTAAAGGTATCTAAAATTCTTATCAAAAATATTAAACACGGTATTTGCCAATTGTTACTGGTTTTTAGGACACCTTTTATATTAATTAATGATATTTCTTTGGGTACACGACAAATCAGATCGTTTTTTCTAAAACAAAATAGAGCAAAACCTCCTCCCAAAAATAAACAAAAAATTTAAAATTAGTAACTAAAAAACTAAAAGTCGACGTTTCGGTGGCAAGTCTGCCACCGTTGTCAAGATAAAATTAAATAAAAATATAAAATTTTAACGTTAACTTTTATTAAGGTCTAAAATTATGAAATTTTAGCTTAAGTTTTTAGGATATATCAAATGGGTTTTTATTTCTTTATTTTGTTTTACAAAAACGATCCAATTTGGCGTGTACCGAAATAAACACCATTAATTATCTGAATCCGCTTTAGTTCACCTTTTATATTAATTAATAATAAGTATTTTTAGGTTACCATTTTTAGTTGTAAGTTTCTTTTTGTAATATGGGCAAAGGAGAAGATTTTAAGATTATTAGATTAAATTAATCGAGTTAGGACACTCCGTATACCAACCCTCGCATCCTCACTGTATATTTAATAGACTAACATGGTTGATTAACACACATAAAACACACATTCAGTGCATTGCAATTAAAACTAGCTACCTTGTCATTTGTGCAGTTTTTTTAAAATAACATTTAGTTGTTTAAGATTTTTTCTCCTCTCCTTGTCAACGCAAACATACAAAATATGTAATACCTTATCCTAAGGAGTTTCAATTTATCTCTTTAGCAGTTTTTAATTTTTGGATGTTGCGCCTGTAGTTTCCAAGAAAATTTATCCTAAATGCTAGGAAGCCTCTATACCTTTTTTTTATGTTTTCAACATAAAGATAAAATTTGGGAAGTTGATAAAGCAAATGAATAATAATAATAATAATTATGTATTGTTTTGTGGATTTAGTTGATTTTCATTATATGCTGTTTAGCCGAAAATAATATTATACTTTCCTACTTTTAGTATGACACCCGGTATACCGTGTGCCCACAAGAATACCAGCAAGCCTGTTATTTTCCAGAGAAGTGTTACACGATTTTAATATTTTGGTTACGAAGGATGCAGATTTCTGATATTTCAGATTTTATGTGACACATCCGGTTTACCCGAAAGCGCTTTCAACTTTGGTATTTTAAATGAAACCCCTACATATTTTTCTAAAAATAAATTTTACAGGAAATTCCAAAAATGCATGTACCACATGTTATATCTATACTAATTAGTTCTTGAGAAAATGGTTTTTGAAAATGTGATGGTAACCGCCATTTTTATTGATTTGTTATGCTGCCGCTACACATTGGGCGAAGTTGTGGCTGAACGATTTGTCAAAAGATTTGGAAAACGGGCCAGTTGGGCCAATTAAGGCGAATGCGGACGAACTACTCGTCCACACAAATGGTGCTTGCGACAGTTTGTCGGAGTTGGCCCAATGTCTGACGGCGGCATTAAAAAAAACTAATGATAGAAGAAGGGCTAATGCGATATTAACACATATTTAATTAACCTTATATCCTATAATTGTCAAAATATAATTTCCGGTTTTTCCGGAATAGCCACAGAAATTAACATTCGGAATTAAAGAACTTAAAATGCAAACTACTTTTGGCCATAATTTTAAACTTAACAACCATTTCTTAATTTTTTTTTATATTCTTTTCCTAAGCCTAATATTATTTAAGGTTATAATAGTAAAACACTAGGCTGTCTTGAAAATAGCGAAAAAAATGTATTTTTCCACGACAGTTAAAAAAATGCTCTATTCTTAATCGTTAACATGAAGTTAAAGTTCTCCATTCTAGTACACTACATAAAGTGTTAAAAAAGTAACCTTTTTTATACTTCAAAGTTTTTTTACACTTTAAATTAGTGTTTTGTTTCAATGCCCACTACAGTTAACTCAAATACCAATTTATTCAATGTAACAGTAGGCGCGATATCAACTAAATCAAACGGTCAAGTTACCTTGGATTTCGTCATTATTTCTTTTGGTTTATGTGTCACTAGTTTTAAAATTTGACAGTTTGCAAATAAATTTATTATTTTTTTATGGAAAATTAATAGTAATATTGCATTTAGATAACTAAGAAATGGAAAAGGAATTTATACATTACAATTTTCTAAAATTAAATAATAAATGCACAGGTATAAAGAGAATAATTGCCCCTAAAAAAAATAATTAAAAAAGAAGAGGCTAAGATTTTTCGTTGCAGTATAATGCCTTTGATGCAAAAATTAAAATTATTAGGTTAGGATAAATAAAACATGTAAAAAATTATATTTTGGAAAATTTCTAAACGGTCGTGGAAAAAATAAAGTATGTAACACTTGTTACATAAATTACTATTTTTGACCTTTTACTATTTATAGGCTAAAAAATATTATGTTTGAAAATATTACACAGGGTGTTTCCTAACTACAGTAAGAAACTTAAGGAATTGCTTTCTTATGTCTTTTTATGAAAAAAGTTCGTATAAACATATGTCCGGACTTGCTTCCATTCTAAGAGACAGGGCACACATAAACATATGTCCGTACTTTGTTCCATTTCCAGAGACAGGGCTAAAGTTTACAGAACCCTTTAACCGATTTAAATAAAATTTGGGACACTTATTTAATTTAATAGGGCACTTGTAAAGCTTTGTCTAGATTAGTATTATTAGGTCCAGTGGCGTCTCAGTGGGCACCACAGCCAATATTATTGTGAAAAACGTACGCCACTGACTTTTTATGATGTTTTACTATTTTTTCCTGATTAAGCAATTAACATTTTAACTTTTTAGTCCATTGTATTTTCTTCGTATCTGCCTTTGTTTTCTAGAAAAAAAAGGATCCACTCAGTCATTTTAAAAATTAGTCCCAAAAAACATTAAGGAATATTTAAAATTAAAAAATTAACAATTTTAACCTTGGTAAATAAGAAAAATGACAATTTTCGATTAAATACACTACTACTTATTCATTTTATGGCAAATAATTGTATTATTTTTACTTTTGCTTTTTACATCATGTCTATTTTTTAAAAGAAATGTTATGTCATAATTAATAAAAACAGCCACCTATTAAAAAGTTGAAAGAGAAACTTATATTTTTTCAACTTACCCCGTATAGATATTAGATCGAACTGAATTGGCTGCCGTAAATTATCCCTATTTTCTTTAAATTTGGAAAAAATGTTAAAGCTTTGTTATTCTTAAAGCCTTTAAGTACATTTGAATCAGTTCAAAAAACAAACGTAATTTTTTGGTTTTTTGTGTTTCAATAAGGTTAAAAACCTTAAAACCCTCTTTAGATAAATGTGCGACATCATTTTTGCATTATAAAAGCGTCTTCGCATTTTTAACTTTATGACCATATGTTCGTATTTATTTAGAATATTCCCAAAATTTGTTTTTTTTTAATTCTATGAACTTTTTTAATACCATAATCCCAATAAAGTTTAATTTTTGAACATTGTAATAGCAAATTATTATTATGATTTTTTAAGGTTAAGCTGTTTATTTATAAGGCAAAAATGACGTGGAACATAAATCTAAAGGGGGTTTTAAGTTTTGGCTTTATTGAACCACAATTTCTGAAGGCAAAGACTCCTTCGACAATCGTATTAAAAACAAAGTTCTTTTTGCTCAAATGGCAGCAAATCTTTCTGGTCCTTTGCGAAAAACATGAGTAGAAAAATCATTGTACTAGCTCTTTCCCACCACTAACTTTGGAAGATGAAATTAATTCTACCGCTAAAGGAAAGGCAGAACTATTTGCTAAACAATTTGCTGCCAATTCAACCCTTGACCCTGCCGTAAATCATCAAATTCCAGCGGTTACCCCAGTTCCTCATAAAATGCCCGATTTTATTTTTAAGGTAAAACACATTAAGCGTATCCTTTCTTCCCTTAACACCAAGAAATCGTCTGGACTGGATGGCATACCAGCAATCGTTTTAAAAAAATGTGCTCCAGAACTTGCACCAATCTTAACTCGGCTCTTTCGAATTTTTTACGACACAGGTATCTTTCCGGAGAGCTGGAAAGCTGCACGTGTTCAACCTATACCCAAGAAAGGATCTAAATCTCTTCCATCTAACTATAGACCAATTTCAATTCTCTCAGTTCTTTGTAAAGTAATAGAAAAATGAATTAATTCACAAATTCTTAAGTACTTAGAAAAACACAAAATTTTGCATGACAGGCAGTATGGATTTCGCCACAAAAGATCTACAGCAGATCTTCTTTCCTTCGTATCACACTGTTGGAATAAGTCTCTTGAGTTTCTAGGTGAGTCCTAGATCGTTGCTCTTGATATATCCAAAGCTTTTGACCAGGTCTGGCATGCCTCACTTCTTAATAAACTTCCCTCCTATGGTCTTTCAACCAAACTTTGTACTGGGCTCTCTAGCTATCTATCTGATCGACGTATATCAGTTATTGTGGACGGCCATTCTTCAAGCTTTCACCAAGTAAATGCTGGAGTCCCTCAGGGCTCAGTTCTGGCACCAACATTGTTTCTTCTTCACATCAACGACCTTCTCTCGTCCACAACTAATTCAATTCATAGTTTCGTTGACGATAGTACCCTTCACTCCAGTTTTCAGGTTCCTAAACCCATCACTAAACCTGACTTGGAAAACAAACGCAGAGCGATGCAAATATCTCTTTCACAGGATCTTAATTTAATATTGGATTGGGGCGCCAAAAATCTCGTCCATTTTAATGCATCCAAAACACAATCATGTTCTTTGTCACGAAAAGAGTCATTAAATACTCATCCTCTACTTATAAGCGGCCAAGTTTTACAGAGCAAAGACACCTTCAATCTTGTGGGCGTCACATTTCAAAGTAACCTTAACTGGCATAAACACACTGTATCTATAGCCACGGCAGCTTCAAAAAGCTTGGATTTCTCTTTCGAGCCAAGAAGTATTTTTCCGCTTCTAATTTATACACTTTATATGTGTCCCAAATCCGACCTCCCTTGGAATATTGTTCTCATATCTGGGGCATGGCGTCCCCCACAACCCTAAGCATTCTTGATTCTATTCAAAGAAGAGCTATAAGAAGAGCTATTCGTCTCATTAATGATCCTTCACTTACAGAAAGGCTCCCCTCTCTTGCTCATCGTCGGGCTGTGGGAGATTTATCGCTTTTTATAGGTACTTCCATGGCTTCTGCTCTAAAGAATTGTCCAGTATAGTTCCTCCGGTTACCAACAGAGAAACTCGTGGTTCCGCGCGTATGCATCCTTATACGGTCCAACTGGACAGGCCCCGAACTTCTCACTTTGTTCGTTCTTTTATCCCTAGAGTTTCTAGATTGTGGAACCTGCTGCCCGCGGAGGTCTTTCCTTCCTCCCCAAATCTTTAATTATTTAAGTCCCGTGTCAACAAACTTCTTACCTCTTCACCCACAGTACGTTAGTATTTCGGCTTTTATCCTTCGTGGTTTGTCCAAAGATAAAAAAATAGAATAACCACTAATTTACGTTTGTCTTTTGAATTGATCAAAATGTACTTTAATGCTTTAAGAATAACAAAACTTTGGCATTTTTTCAAAAATTAAAGGTAATAAGGATAATTTACGGCAGTTAATTTAGATCGATCTATTTTCTATACGGGGTAAATTGGAAAACTTTGTTTTGTTTTAATTTTTAATAGAAGGCTGTGCTTTTAAAATATGACATAACTTTTAATTCTAAACAAGTTTTTCAAATTAAATTTCTCTCTTTAAGCTCAAAAATAAAGGTAGTTTTTTCTTGTGTCATATTAGTTAATTTACACCTACCTTGTATACGCTATGGTTTATTTAAATTTTGATCAGTTCTTGTAAGTTTCGCTGCATGCAGAGATCTTGTAAAGAATAAAAATTTTTGAGAAATCAAGAATAAAGAGTTTTCCATATGGCTCAACATTTTTGGCAATCACTGTAAAAGGTTTACTAAATATGTGTAAAAATCGCATTGTCCCTTTTCTACCATCATAAGTTTCCTAATAAATCTATAAAATGTCGGCTAACATAAAATTTTCGAACGTCATCTTGTCATGTGGTACATGTATTTTCTTGGAATTGCCTGTAGAATTGATTATTAGAAAAATATATGGGTTGGTCCATTTAAAATAGCAAAGTTGAAAGCACTCCTGGTTAAATCGGATGTGGCACATAAAATCTAAAACATCAGAAAACTGCATCCTATATAACCTTACATTTAACAAAAAATTTAAAAATGTGTTACACTTCCTAAGAAAATATCATGCTTGCTAGTTATCTTGTGGGCACCCGGTATGTTACTTATTTTAATGGATAATGGCATTTCAAGTACAATAACACCGCATTTGCTAGTTTTTGACATCTAACTTTTAAATATCTATTTTTTTTGCTTAGAGTATCATAATTCGGTAAACTTTTAATTTTTGGACCAAAGGGTCCAACATTTACCAAACAATGCACCTTTATATGATATACCTACGTACGTAATAAAAAGTCATGAGGTCTGTGGATAACCGGTATTTAAGGTAAACTTTCTTTAAAACTACTAAACCGATTTTGAAAAACGGAAAACTGCTTTGGTATCACTTAACTTTTTTCTCGTTTGAACTTTTTGACGTTTGTGTTTGTTGTGGGGGGGATAACCTTAAACAAGTAAGAAAACACAATGTGACCTCCAAAAATTAAAATTTGTTATAAAACTGCACATTATGGTAAATATAGTAACACAAAAAATTTTAAAAATATGGATTAAAAGACGCGATATCTCTATTTGAAATATTATCACTCTTATTAAAATACTTGCTAAATATCGTATATAAAAAAAGGTTTTTTATTAAAAACATCTGCCTAATGGGCTAATAAATTTTTTACAAAGAAAGTATTTGATAATAACTGTTAAGGCGGAAGGACCATGATTAATGACCTATAATAAAAGACTGATAATTAATGTACATAAATAAAATAACAACAACTGTTCTTCTTTTAGGGCTAGTGATTATGTACAAAAAATGAGGGTTAAAAGGAACTACAACGTTAAAGAGGTTTTATAATTTCATATGGTCAATGGACCCCCAAGTATTAAAAAACTGCGAAGTGCTACCATTTAGAGGGGTGCGTTTTTAGGAACGGGGTGAAAACAGCCTATTTTCAGTTTTTTGAGGTTAGATCGAAAACTACGCACTTTTTCCAGGTAGTAGTCAACCAAAAAGTTGTAGGAAACTAAATTATTTATCACATATCTTTTGCAGAATAAAAAAAAACAATTTTTGACAAAAATATGCTGAAAAACAAAGCAAAAAAAAACGAAAAACACGTTTTATTTTTTTTTTTGTATTTTGCCCTATAACTTTTTTCTGTGGGGGTTTACGTATAGGCATTAGTTAATAGAAAAAGAACCTCTATATTTTTTTACAAAATAACGCTAGGTAGAAGTCTTTAGAGTTCATAGTACTCGAGAAGCGATTTTTAAAGTTTGCCCTTTACATAATTTTTCGGCAATTTTACCTATTTTTTCGGAAACAATGTTCTGTTGCAAGCAATGGAATATTTAGTTAAAATAGAAAACAATTACCTATAAAATGGTCCATTGTAAGAGGCTCTAAGACTATTTATAAGTAAGATATGGTTCCTTAAGTTTTTCTACTTTTAACAATTTTTCCTAATCTTTACGTATATCTTTATAATTATTTCTTGTTATAACTTTTTATTTGTACGTGTATGTATATATGATGCAAATTAAAAAAAGTCCATACCTTTTTCTTTAAAATGGTATATTGTCAAAAATGATGAAGTTTTAATGTGAAGTAATAATAATATTTTAAGCAAAATATGGTTAGTCAAAATGTCATACTGCAACGATTTTTGTAATTTTTTTAAATGTTTTTTAATTTCTTTTTTTTTCTACGACGTTTAAACAGGTAGTATAACTTATTCCCCACGGCTATTACTCACGATCATTACCCACCTCCATTACCCACCACCGTCGTTTAAATGTGCATAAATCCTATAATTGGAATATGATTTCGACAATCCCGATTAAATATGACTCTTAAGCCAAGGTTACTTACTTTTTTAGTCTCATATGTGTATAAAACATCAAAATATGGATTAATTTTAATATTTACTCTCAAAGTTCCTACGACACAAGTTTTGTTTGAAAAAATAGCCTTTTGATGTACGAAAGGTTGTACAAGAAATTGTGGTTGCAGAAAGTTAGGTAATAATTGTTCCATGTTCAGCAATAAGTGCTTAGGTATCAATTGCTAAAACTCTGATAAAACTGGGATTTTAGAAAAGGACAGTAAAGCTGAGGAAGAAATGGATGTTGAAATTGATTTTTTTTTTAATTGTGACTAAATTAGGTAAACAAATAGGCTTTTATTTTAATTTAGCATCATATATGCCCAAATGCACAAAGGAAAAAGTAATAACGAGAAATTAAGAAAATGTACGTAAAAATTATCAAAAATTGTTGCAGTATGATACTTTGACTAAACTTATTTTGTTTATAATTTAACTCAGCCTTTTTTTACAATAAACCATTCTAAAGAGAAGGAAATAGGCTTTCTTTTTTTACATCACATGTAGAAGAAAAAAGTTATAACGAAAAATTGAAAGTAGAAAGGCTTAAGAAACAATATCTTACCTATAAATAGTCTTAGAGCCAATAACAATAGACCGTTTTAAAAGTAATTGTTTTCTCTTTTAACTAAATATCCTATTGACTTTACCTAAAACTGCGTAGAAAAGAGTTACAGAATATTGTTTGCGAAAAAATAGGTAAAATTGCCAAAAATGATGTAAGTGGCCAACGTTAAAAAATCGTTTCTCGAATACTATGAACTCTAAAGACTTTTACCTAGCATCATTTTGTAAAGGAAAAGCAGAGGTTTTATTTCTATGAACAAATGCCTATACCTAAGTTCTTATAAAAAAAAAATTATAGGGCAAAATACAAAAAAAATAAAATCGCGTTTTTCGTGTTTTTTTTTGCTTCGTTTTTAAACAGTATTTTGTCAAAAATAACTTTTTTAAAATTTGGTAATAGCTATTAAATGAAGAGTTTCTTCGGTCCTGGTCCCAAGGTGTTTTTTTGCTTCGTTTTTAAACATATTTTTGTCAAAAATAACTTTTTTAAATTTGGTAAGAGCTATTAAATGAAGAGTTTAATTTTCTACAACTCTTCTGTTGACTACTACCTGGAAAAGTGCCTAGTTTTTGACCTAACCTTAAAAACTAAAAATGGGCTGTTTTCACCCTGTTTTCAAAAACGCACCCTTTTAAATGGTAGCATCCCGCCGTTTTTTAATGGTTTGGAGTCCATTGACCATATGAAATAATAAAACCCTTTTAACATTGTAGTTCCTTTTTAAAGTACAGAATCAATAGCCTATTTATTAAATGAACTATTAAGATGTATTGCCGCAATTGGCAACCATGTATAAAACTAACGTAAATAAGTGCTTTTACAAACTAAATCTTAAAAGCTTAAATAAAAATATTTTTAAAATGTAAATGTATAATATAACGAGAAAAACCGTACAATGCCAAACTTTTTGTCAGGCGTAGGGCGAGTTGTGTGTCTCATATGTAACAGAACTAACAGTATGGCGCTTACCTATTACCTTCTTTGGTATCATTACGTTGTCACCTATCATAAGTTATACGTATGTATCTATGAGGTAATGTTGCGGAAAGAATCATAAAATTTATTTTGTATGTTGTACAATATCTGATGTTTTAATGTCGTAAACAACCCCATACAGGGAGCGAAATATACGCTAGCGTACCGAGGGAAAGGGCGAGGTCCGCCCTGAGCCTCCAGTTCGAGCGGGCCCCTAAAGGGTGGTCCTCATACAGAATAAGGTACATACTTAGATTTAGGAGCGTTTTTGTAAGGGATTTTTGTTATTTTTTAGTACCAAAATACAAAAACAAAATCTTGTTTAGTTGAAAGGGGGTCTCATTTGGAGGTTAAGGACTTTTTTGTTTTTAAAATTTAAAAGTGATAAGGGGCCCTAACTTCGCTTTCCGCCCCGGGCCCCGATACCTCTAGGTATACCACTAAAAATATACACAAAATATGATATATCTTAAACATTAAAATAAAAGATTTATTAAGATATTTAGGTTATATATTTTACATATTTTTTCCTGATAGTGGCATTCATGTCTGTTTATTGGGTAAATGCCACCTGAAAGTTATGAAACAGCTTCTGTCCAGGTCCCAAGGTTAAACCTGCTCAGCCCTATTTACTCGTATATAGTGGCAAATCGCCTAAAACGAAAAAAAAACTTACTAACACCAAATATTTAAATTAAACAGAAATCAAGAAAAAAATTTAAATTTTCAGTAAATTTTATCTTGATAAACCAACCACTAGAAGGTTGATCTTAAGTTTAAATTTTTGGGATATTTGGAGATTTTTCTTTATTTTGTTTTAGGCAATCTATCATTATATGTTGGTTAATAGGGTTACACAGAAAATTAAATACTTATTGCACAATTTTTAAAAATATAGCAACTGTAATTACTGTTACTTATGTGTTTTTATTCAAAAAAGCATTATGTAAAAATCTTCTATTTGAAAAATCAAAGAAACTTCCAGTTGTTAAGTAATTTTAAGTATCAAGTTGTTTTTAATGTTTCATATTTCACCAAGATATCCCCATTTCATCATTAGAATTAGTTAAAACCCGATACTGATATTTATATCGCTTACAGTTTCCTAAAGACTGGTACCAGCCGAAGTATCCACAAAACAGCAAATTATTTCGACAAAATTCGGTACTTTCTCAGAACTTACTGAAAATGAGAAAAAATTTCGGACAGTGTTTTGGTTATCCAAGTATGCCTTAGAAGTTAGTTCCTCTACAACCCTTAGTGTTCATCATCGCCTTTCTACACAAAATTTAACATGAACACTACAGTTAACAGCAAAACTGATGCTGGTCAGGTGAGATGCTAGACCCAAAAACCCGAGTGCTGTTTTTGTCATGGCTCTTTTGCTATTGTCAGAAACCCGATAGACATTATTGTTTTTGTAAATTAGGAGCAAAATAATATCTATATCACATAACTTTAATCGTGTATTGGAAAAATATAGAAAATATACACTATATTAAAACCCAACTCAAAAAATTTGATTATTCAATATAATAATAAATTTTAAAATATTTAATATTGCTGCCGACTGGCAAGTATCACCTAAGTTATTACGACCTTTTCTTCGAAAAAAGAATTGTTTAATCTGTTGTTGCTTTAATAATTGTGTCATATTTTAAGGTCAATGTTTATAGTAGTTAGTATAAAAATACCTACAACATAGAAAAAAAGAACAAGAATATAAAATATATTTTTTAGATAAGGGCCTCCAATTCTTTAACTTTTTAGCGAAACTGATAAAAATTAAAACCATTAGTTCAAAAATCAAAATTATTATCCACTTAATTCTTTATTTACCAAAACCGAAAGGAGAAAATTTTGTCTGTCCTTATAGAGTTTAGTATTTTAAGTAGAAATTTTTAGTATTATGTCTAAAAAATATAGGAAATACCATACATTTAACTTCTGGTAATTGTAACACCATATGAAGCGTCATTTCAAATAAATATATGTGAGAGAATACACAAATATTAAACATATTTACCAAAAAAGGCTATTAATGTAACTTATGAATTAAGTAAGCCGGAAAAAAAGGGTGTATATATTTATTATTTTTTCTGCTATACGAACAACTTGTTAACTGATATAGGTTTTAGTTTGTGCTCCTTTTCATACCAGCATATTATCACTTTTGGCACACGGAGTTTAAGCTCACTTCCATCAGCTTTATGCAAGACGTATATGTAAGGTAATAAAATAACTTTGGTCACAAAAAGTATGTTTTTATTTAAAAAAAAAAAAGTTTAAACGTTTTATCTTGGTTATCATTTAAAAATAGGTATTTTTTAAGAAAAGGTTACGAAATGTATATTTTTTTAATCGGTCTATTTATTAAGATTTTATGCTAACATAGTGCGATTTTTTTTAAAGAAACATAGTTTTGTTTACATTTTACCATAAAAGAATATTGACTAAACTAAAATAAATTTAAGTTTTTTAATTATCATAATTTTTTTTGTTCTTTAAAAAAAAACACATTTAGTTTTTTCTTTTTTTTTTTTAATTTCAAAAAGGCAAAAAGTTATGTAAGGTTTTTAAAGTGTAATTTTATTTATTAAATTAAATAATTTCATCTTACAAATTTAGGCAGTATGGGACAATTAACTTGCATTGTATATATTTTTATGACCAAATTTATTGTATACATCTTGCATTGTTTACCGAGTCAAAGAAAATTTTTAAAGCAAGCTGTTTTTAATAAGACCTAAATAATATAATATTTTTTATTACCTTTAAATATATTTTCATTTTGCTAAAGTTTATCCTCTTACTACTTTTCAAGGACTATATTTTGATTTTACTTAAAAACCTTTTAGCTTTCTAATTCTTATTTTAAATTCTACTGTTATTTTTATTAATCCTATTAACTGGATAAAACTTAGTGTATGATTCCTTACTTAATTTTAAATTATTTTTTTTGACTATGTAAATATAAGTTTTAACAGTGCGACAAAAATTCATCCAAAAATTATTTTAGTATTTTTTTGTATATTTTAACCACAAAGTTCCAATATACAGGGTTATAATTAAGTTTAGGTACGAAATTTAAGAGATTATTATTTAGGTAATTTTAAGACGAAAATTAATACTCGTATATCAATGAGTTCGTAAATTTGTCGTTTACAATATACATTTCTAATAATATAAATTTTACCCCACCTACTTTTCTGAATTTTATTATTTTTGTTTATATTAAGAAAATAAAAAATGGATGTTTTTGCCTTTTATCATTTTTTTTGTCGTGTATTTGTGAGTTTGTAAGAATTAAAAATATATATTATTTACCTTATTGCATATACCTGGAGTAAAGAAAAAAAACAGATAAAAATTATTATTTTACTTATTTGTAGTTTTGTAAAAATACCATGAAATACTAAATTAAATATCGTTTACAGTTTATTATTAAAATTTATTAAATTAGGTTTATGAGTTATTATGTTATATCTTATAAACAAAAAAATAAGAATTATGTTTATTAGTAAACCTTTTTCAGGCTAATTTTGTTTTTTCGCACCTATTCCAACATTTTGTAAAAATACCTTCAAAAAATGTTCCTGAAAGTTTCCGTGTATAATAATATACCTACATGTGTACACCGTTTAAAAATTTTCGATTTAAAATATACGGGATCTTTAATTTTTAATTTCTGAATTTCCATGGCTTAGTAGCATTTTATGGTGTCATCTTGTCCAAAGTCTGGATTTTTTTAAATTTAATGCTCTACATATTGCCCATTACGGCGAAGTCATACCGGTGAGGTAGTCTTGTAAATGACAAGAGGTACAGAACAAATGTAAAGCCAGTCTTAGAGAAAATGTAATTTTCTACACAAGAGGTCTTTAGCATTAAATAATTAGGATTTTTTTTTTGAAATATTACTTGTTAAAGTTTACCTAGCACTGAATTTCAGTGAAATGTCGAATATAGGAATAAGAATGCGAACGTAAACTGCAACGACTTATTCCCAAAAAAATTATCTTCCGACTTTGGTGCTTTTTGCCTCTTTTGTAGAAGATTGTCTTTTACATTTGTTCTGTAGCTTTTATCATTTACGAGATAAATGTGTTTTTACAAAAAATTAGGTTAGGCGTCCCGTACTACCTCACCAGTATGAGTTACGACTATGCGGCAAAAGGAACTTTTTAGAGCAATAAATTTAATTCTAAAAAATACCGACTTTTGACAAGATGATACAACAAAAACAAAAAATTAAAGTTTGAATAGTAAATCCTTACACACTGTGGTCGAGTACTTACATATGTATATTAAGGGCCCAAACTTCCAGGTTTTTTTTTGGAGGTGTTTCCAATAAAATATTGGAAAAACAAAAATAGACGCCAGAAAAGACACCTTGATGTTTACATAAATTTTTTGTTTGAGAATACTTATTAAATTTAATACCTACTTTAAATTATTACCCCGTATATATTAAAACTTAAGTTTTTGTTTTTTTGCTGTAATGTGAAATTTTTGTTTTTAGAAGGCGCTGTTAAAACTTGTTGATATCACATTCACTCATACTTTAACTCCTCTTCTGCACAAGGCGATGCACTATATGTGTTTTAAAATATATTTTGTTTCTTAAAAGTAGCTTATGTATGCTCCCTAATCCATTTAGTCCCTATTTTAAAAAACTAAATACACAAAGCACCTAAAATATGTTTTCTTACTGCTAACTTAACTTGAACGTTTAATAGCAAAGATTAAGTGAAATTTTATTTTTGCTATAACTTAAAAAAAATGGCAAATATTTTCTCCCAGCGTTTTTTAAAAAATAGTCTATTCATTATTAAATATTTTTTACTTTGCGTAAACTATAATCATTTTTAATAAATTGTTTTAATATTATTAACATTAATAATACTAAAGATTTTTTAAGGTAAAAGAACGTTAAATTACTAAATAATTTAATTATATGACTTAGGTATTAAGATTACGGTTGGTGGATATCATTTTTAGTTTAACCTATAAATAAGTTTATAGAATAGAATTTTGGCATATTCACTATCAGCCAAAATTGTCTTACATACGCTGACACTGCAACTTATGATACTTATTTATTTAAATTTTTTGTTTATATTTTAAAAGAATGTGTAAAAAACAACTACTACATTTTTGCAACCAGTGGAGTGGGTCTATTTTCCATCTATAGAACCTAGTCTTACACACCAGTGTAAACTGGCTTAATTTGCATGTTTTTTAAGCAACAATATACTTATGTCGCATGCAATATTGCGACGTGAGATTGAAGAATACACTCGCAAAACCAAATAACTATTTTTTGTGACCAATTTACATAAAAGAAACATCTAAAATAAAATAGAATTTATATTTTAGTAACAGAATAAGGTTTGATACATCAACGTTGCCGGTTGCTAAATGCTTTTAAATGTTATTCGACATTTAATTAATTTATACAGACACACTTTGACCTTTTCTTTACTTCTGGTGGCCCCAATTATTCTAGTGATATTACTATATTAAGTAGTATCAACTGTATATTAAAGAATATTTACAAGTACAAACGATTTTGATTTGTAGTTAAAAAGTTTATTATAAAAAGCAAATTAATTTTTTGACAAGTATACTTATTAAACAAAAAACAAACTGTAGTCAGTATTTTAAAATCAATTTAAAAAAATGAAGCAACTTCATTCTACATAAAAAGTTACGTTAGAATCCGCTTGTACCTTCTTAAATAAGCTGTCAGTCAACTAAGATACATGGAGTAGGTACCTAAAGTGTAATATTTTAAATATCTTGTAGCTTAGAAACTTTTAGAAAAACAGCTATAACGGCATTGTTTATACCATCTTTTAAAACTTTCCAAGAAGGGGCATTCTGTGCACTATATTAACATTAAACAGTTATTTATAAAAATATTATTTACTGATTTTTAAACACAACGATAACTAAGTAAAATAAAAATCCTTGCATTATTAATATTTGCTTTAGGGACTCTGACTTATTAGTTTCTACATTGAAGATTTGTGATTTTACTGTTATTACAAAAAAAAAGAATTATTTTTTACGAAACCTACCATTGTACTGATTTTTTAAAAAAACTAAACGGATTAAAGGAGCATACAATATCTATCCCAACCTATCTTTTCTTGTCTATTACCCAATATAGAAGATCGGTCCTATCAGTCACGAGTACTATTTCATTTAATAGAGGTATTTAGAAACCATCTTTGTGTAACATTTTATAATCGTCAGTATTACGAAAATATCATCTTCATTAAATTGATATTAATGTTTGCAGTGTTATGGTTTATCAATGTATACCTATATTTTCATATACCTATTTCTTATCTATTAGATAGAAGTTGATTTTTTCCCCAGTAGACTATTATTCTATCCTTTCGTTAACTTGATATGGTATTTTGGCATTTTCAATGTTAATTTAAGTGTAATTAGAAAATAAATATCATATCATCAACTATTAGTATTTATGTTTTTAACAACCTCAAATTATTTGTGGTTTATCAGAAAGTACGACCACTCTCTTATTTTAAATACAAATGTCAATATTTTTTTCTATTTAAATTTTTTATTAAAATCTATTTTCAATAACGTATAACAAAAATGTGTTTATTTTTATAATGGCAGTCAGAGCTTTACTTTAAAGAAATCTAAATCAGGCCGAGATAATTTAAAAAATAATGTTAAAAAATACGTATTTCCATAGTCATTAATATCCTATTTTCTTTATTAACTTACGTACACGGATTTCATTTATATTTTTATTTTAAAGCGTTTTGAATAAAAGCTTTATACTTTTTTATTTATTATCTTCTGAGCATAAACAAATAGGCAAATAAACATTGAAAACTTAATAAAAATGAAAGGGACATTAGCCAGAAATTCTTCTGACATAAAATCATTCAATAGATATCAGATGTAAACGTACCTTACCACTTGCGCAAACCGTTTTTCCAGCGCTTAAAGCTTATCCGAAGTCCGCTTCGCGTAGTTCGTCTAACTGCTTTTCCGTGCGACAAAGTATTCCTTTGCACACTTCTTGGGAAAATAACTATTTTATAGATTTTAAATAGAAACGTTTATGTTATTTTATGTTTAAATTGTACAATAAAATTCCTTTTTTATGACGTAATAGATTTTTTTTCAATTAGAAAGATTGTAAATTAATGATCTTTGGTTGCCATTTTAAAAGTTAACAATATGTTGTCCTATGCACCATGTTATGTGCTAAAATCTTGTTCTTTTTGTCAATAAAATCAGAAATTTAAATTAGAAAACCTAATAAAAAAATGGAATTGCATTTTAAATAAGACAGTTAATGCTACTTCCGGTTTAACCAAAATTGATTTTGTGGTTCTAATAATGCAATTAATATTAATTTGTAACTTTTTATACCGAAAAATATTTAATAGTTTTTTTTGAAAACCAAAAGAATAAATTAAACCCTGTGTCACTCGTTATTGTGTCATCAGATGTCAATCTATATAGGGTGCTTCATTAGTGCGTTGGACTTCTATAGTTCCTAAACTATGACAGTTAGATATTTCATTTAATATGGTATATAAACTATAGATAAAACTCTATTTTGAAAAAATATTCTGTTTATATGCAGGGTATTTAAACTTGCCCTACCAGAATTTGATCCAGGTTTTTAAATGGAACACCCCACCTATGTTTACATATTTGGGACTCTTTTATGTTTAGCTAAATAGGCAGCAAGACGGTTTCTTAACGTCTTGCTGCCTCCTGCCTTTATTTTTAAAAAATATGGAGTCTGATTGGTCCATTTTATTAGAAAAAAACATATATTATACAGGGTGAACCAGGTTTTTCATGACAAATTTCGACAGTCGATAGGAAATATTATTTTTATGAAAAAAATCTAAATCTACATATTTTCTAAATTGCTTTGTTTCTAAGATACGAGATGGTAAAGTTAAATTTATTTTTAACTTCTTTTCTGTGTTACTTTTTTACCTTGGCACCCTTGAGTTTCCATTTGAAAATCCATAATATACAAAATAATCCCCTATTTCTTGATTTAAAAATTTAAACGGCATTTTGACACTACTACTACACCCTATTTGACAACGTAATTTTTAAATGATAAGGAAAGGTAAATTTAAAGAAAAGTAACATAGGGAAAAAAGAAACTACACCACTACTACTTTAATTTATATCTTGGAAAAAAGCAATTTAACAAATATGTTTATTTAATTTTTTTTATAAAAAAACGTTTCCTATAGACTGTCTAAGTTTGTCACGAAAAACCTGGTCCACCCTGTATAGAAGACCTCTAAATTAATTTGATTAAACTATCCAACATATTTTAAACAAAATTTTACTAGGAAAATAGTTAATTGAGCATTAATTTAATAAACGCGAGACTGCAAAACGGGTGACTAAATTTATTTAAAAGATAGCAGTGTCTAATTGGTCTATTTTATAACAAGGCAATATTCATATATATGTATAAATCTTGTGACACGAATAAATGCCAACACTAATTCGATTTTTATTAAATTTTATAGTTATCTGTAATTTGGTTAAATCTTAATTATTGATTTGTTTATTTTTTATTGCAAATTAAATGTTGATTATACAATTGTTAATAAGTAGGGGGTGTAAGTTAATTTATAGAGTAAGAGCCCGTGAGCGGCAGACCTTCGTCATTTTGTAAAAGCTGAAAGTTTGTCAATGCATGCTCCCAACATAGGTAGAAGCAATGGTAGATTGTAAAGTTTGACTCATAGTGGCTTTGGCAGGTACGAGATACCAAATGTTAATTAATTGAAACAAAAACTTCGTTATTTTGCAAAAGCTGAATTTTATATATGTTACTTGGGTAACTATTAGAAGATATTTTCCCAATCGGCAGACAGTTCCAACCCCTTGGCAGACAAACATTTTGGAGTGACTCAATGGTCCGACCATATACAATATTTTTGTTATTTAACAAGATATGACAAAAAGTCTTATATAAGAGTTGTAGGTTTTTTAAATAGGCATGTACTCAAAATATTTTGATGTATACAGAGTGTTCCAAAAACATTTTTTTTTAAATTAACCTTAAAGCAATAACTTTGTTTTTGGACACTCTGTATACATCAAAATATTTTAAGGACATTCTCATTCGAAAACCCTACAAATCTCATATAACACTTTCTGTTATATCTTGTCAAATAACGGAAATATTGGTCTTTATCGGACTATTGGACCACCCCAAAATATTTGTCGGTCAATGGTTGAAGTGTCAAACTGTCTGGCGACTAAGGAAATATCTTCTGATAGGTGCCCAAGTAACATAATGTAAAATTTAGCTTTTACAAAATGTCAAAACCTAAGTTTTAAGTTATTAACCTTTTTACCTGATACCTGCCAAAGCCACTATGAGGCAAACTTCATAGTCTACTATCGCTTCTACCTATGTTGGGAGCATGTGCTGACAAACTTTCAGCTTTTACAAAATGACAAAGGTCTGCCGCTCTCGGGCTATTGGATTATTATCGATACAACTAGAACTTCGTTGCGTAGACACCTGATGGATACCTAGCGTTGTGTTTCGATTTCTAGATTATACATTCTATTTTATGACATATTTGTTTAGGTTCATGACATAACCACACTATTAAATTTTTTCTTTTAAAATTTTTAATTATACTGTGTGCTTTAAAATTACCTAAACTTTTTAAGGTTTATTTGAAACTAATAATTCCATTGTATAAAAATAATGAGTTAAAAATTAATTTAATGTAAGGAGCGCGTGACTGCGTCATCTAGTTTTATTTAAAATAATCCGCATATACTCTTGGTTTAACAGAATTTGTCAATTTTGAATATAATTCTCTCCATTTCTAGCATTTAGTAAAGGTTAATATTTAACCTAGGTAGTTTTAATAATAAAGCATTTGAAGACTTTTCTAATATAAAACACGTAATTAATTTTATACCATGGACATTGATAAACATTGTTTACAAAAAAGTTGCAAGGAATGCAAAAACACTACAAATGTAAATAAATCTGTTGAGATGTACTTATTTATTTGCTATACCTACGACTAGTAAATAATATTGCGAAAGCTCGTTTTGAAAAGAAGTCAAAATTAACCTTTAATGAAAATAAAGGATTACACGGCCCCACAAAATAAAAAAATTTGGCGGTCCGAAAGATATGAATGGTCATAGCATGGGCTTTCTTTATGTTGTTGGGGTCGCTGAATCCGAATCTAGGGTTGGTTTGATCCTATCAGGTCAGGGTCAAGGTTATTTTACGGTCAATCACAGCCCAACAAGTAAAAAAGTTAAGGGTCCGAAAGATCAGACTATGGTATCTTTTTGTTTTCAGGATCGCTGAATCCGAATCTGAGATCGGTTTAACCCCATCAGGTCAGGGTCAAGGTCTTTTTAAGGTCAGATCATCAAAATTAATTAAGACGGGACTACAGTTATGGTATTGTTATGTTTTTAGAATCTCTGAATCCGAATTCGGGGTCAATTTAATTCCATCAAGTCATGGTCAGAGTTATTTCAGGGTCAAATCATTTTATTGAAAATAGACCACAATTATGGTGTCTTTGTTTTCGGGTCGCTAAATCCAAATCCGTGGTCAAATTGACCTTATGCGGTTAAGATCAACGACATATTAAGGTCAAACCATCAGAAGTTATCGTAAATGGACCAAAAATCATAATATTTTAAGGTTTCGCCTAGTCCGAATCAGTAATTAAATTAACCCATCCGCATTCAAATTAAGCGACCCCAAAAATATAAAAATGTGGGTTTGTTTTTATGAATTTTGATGATTGGACCTTAAAAACACCTTGACCTTGACCTGATAGGGTCGAACTGACCCCAGATTTAGATTCAGCGACCTCAAACACATAGGATACGATGGTCTAGTCCTTCAAACCACCAACATTTTTTTGTAGGGCTGTGTTATTTAAAGTTTATCATGTCAGAAAACTGGTTTTTTAAATTTTATACAGAGTGATTCATGCTCAAAATTAAAACTTTTAAAACTATTTTCAAGGACAAACAATAGGTTAAAATGAAAAAAATGTTGAAATGTATTTAGTTAAAGTCGTAACTAATTATTTAAAATTAGATAATGTTCCGTATCACCTCGTATAAAAACACGTGTCTTCGTTTTTATACCTTTATTAACAATGGAACGTAACTATGGTTACAACAACGACAAAATCTACTCTTGTCAATGTCTCGAAGTTTACAACACAAAAATCGAATTTATACTGACTGATCCAAGGTTTCCCGTCGCCCTTTTATAGTATGGTGGAAGAGTAAAGAATGATCTAGAATATTCGAGAAATATCGTGAAAATTCCATAGTACATGATGGCATAAAAGTTATTAAGGGATAATTCGGGCGTTTTCGGAAACCTTCGAAAGTGATGAAAGAACTTGGAAAAATTAAGGTAAATTATTTAAATAAATTAACAAACTAAATTAAATGATCCTAACTCTCTAAAATTCTATAACCTAAACACATTTTTGAAAGTCTGTAACAATAAAAAAAAGTCAAACTGTAGGGACAAATAATAATTAATAATAAAAAATTAACTACTGATCTTTTTTAAAAATATACCACACATGGTTTGCAAAAGTTTAGGTTACTATTAATATTGGTATTTATTTTTTAGAAAATCTTTGATTTTGCACTTAGGAATTAACCAAGGCAAACATTTTAAATAGTATGTTGCACTTTATTATTTTTAGTCGAAGTTACAGGAGTCTAAAAACCAGGCTAATTTGGTTTTTGTTTTTATTATTTTATTTGGGAACCAAAATAAACCAAATTATGTTTAATAAACAAACCTAGAATTAAAAATATATATACAGGGTGTTTCTAAACAAATGCAAAAAAATTTAGGAGGTGATTCCTTGTTTAAAATAAAGGGTAGTTTGCTTAATAAACATGGGGCTAAAAGTTAACCATTAGGGAGATATTGCAGTACAACAAGTACAAGTACAAAAGTCAACCATTAGAGAGATACAGCAGTACAAAGATAGCGAAAAAATACCGTTTTTATTTTTTATCTGAAAAACGAAATGCGCTAGGATAATGAAGTTATACAAAAATATTACCATTATGAAAATACATTTTCTGAATATTTTTGCACTTTTTTGGAATCAATAAAAGTGGTGAAAATAGACTACCTCTATCGTTTTTCGTAACCAAATTTAAACAGAAACTTACGCAATCACCTCGAAAAATACAAAAATGAATGGCCTGATGTATTTATAAACTTTTTTAATTCATGTGTTTTTTTCGTGAAACTTACCAATTTAAAATAATTAAATAAAATGTTAGTTACAACGTGTCAGGAAGGGGAAATCTATTTTATAAAAAACAAAAACTGTGTTTTTGCTGTCACTTATTAAGGTATTTGTTATATTTTTTCATTATTCAGTAGGTCTTTTTAATGGTAATACTGGTAGTAATATACAGGGTAGAAGAAAAAGTACATATTTTTTTATTTAAGAACCCTGTATATTATTTTGCCATTAAAAAGATCTTTAAGAAAATACCACATTAAGTACATCTAACTTTATTAGTTTCGGAAATATGATTATCCAAATCAGGTATTTAGGTAATTTTTAAAGTACCGCCATTTTGTAATAGGTGAAGATATTGACTTCATATTCTAGGGTTATAAAGTACTCGTTAGGAGCTTTAAAATGATGTATCACTCGACCCGCCTTCTCATTTAAGAATTTTGGGGTGTGGCCCTGGTGGTTAAGGGGTTAAAGGGGCGCCGTCCAATTTTTGTGAAAAACGTTCCCCCTCAATAAATATCTTGACGTGTTTCAGCGATTTTCTCAAATCTGTCTCGTTTCGAAGATATCTTGAGTGGAAAGTTTTTAAATGAACACCCTGTATAATATTATAACAATTGTGATAAACACAAGGGGGTTTATGCTAACCCTTGGTGATATACAGGGTGTTTCCTAACTGAATGTCAATATTAGAGGAGGTGTTTTTGTTTATTTTAGGAAGAAAACTTTTTATGAAGGTATGTTCTAGACGTCTTAACTTTTGAGATACAGGGTGTTAAAATTTTCAAAAAACCAAAAAATTCGAAAACACTGTTTTAGTAAAAACTGTTATGTGCCTTTCAAAAGCTGCCATATTATCTAATTGCCATGGCATTATTTGTTTAGTGGTTTTAACGAGCATTGGTTTGTTTCAAAAAGTATTTATTTACGACGTACGAAACCTAAAAAATAATTTCTTATATATTTTTATGAAAAAAATTAAATGAAACTATGTTCGGAGTTGCTTTATTTCTAAGATACGTTTCGGGGCGTTTAATTTTTTTTTCAATTCGGCATTTTTTTAAATATTCTAAAGACTCTTTAAGCGTTTTTGTACACCTATTTAATGTAATAAGGCGCTTATAAAGCTCTATTTAGATTAAGATTAAATTGTTTAGTGGCGTTTCAGTGGGCACCCGAGCCAATATTATTGAAAAAAAGTACGCCACTGACTTTTAATAATGTTGTTATATTTATTTTTTTTCGAATAAGCAATTAAAAATAGACTCTTGTATTTTCTTTGTATCTAGCTTTGTTCAAAAAAAAAATGAAGTAACTTTAAGTAATGCTACAAAGTATCCACAAACATTAAAAAATAATATCTAAAATTTAAAATAAACAATTTTAACCTTAGTAAATAGGCAAAATGAAGATTTCTGACAAAATGCATGACTGCTTATTTATTTTAAAATAATTGTTTATTCTTAATGTTTGTTTTTTTAACATTTTGTCCATGGGTACTGTTTGGGAGAAATTTTGGAAAACTAAAATTTGACCTTTTGATTGTTTAATCGGAAAATAATATAAAAACCTGGTGAAAAGTGACTGGCGTACCATTTTTTCTTATTAAGATTGACAGTGGTGCCCACTGAGACGCCACTGTATCCAATAATCTTGATCCAGGTAGATCTTTACAAGTACCTTATTATATTAAATGGGTGTCCCCAATTTTGTCTAAATCGGTTAAAGGGTTTTTAAGGTATTTAAAAATATAGACTTTTTTGGAAAAATTTGACGATCTGTATCTCAAAAATGAAGCAAAACATAAGATATAATCCCCTTAAGTTTTGTACTGTAGTTCGAAAATACACTGTATATTATTTATTTTTCTATAAAAGCATATTATTTTACTAGTAGCTCAGGCGGAATACCTAATTGCAGAAAAATTGCCTTACAGCAAACTATTAGTATAGTTTTTTAAGTGCATCATACCTTTGTAAGAAAAACACTTCAGAACCAAAATAATGCGTTAGGAAGTGAAGGGGGATGGGTGCTTTTAGGGGTAAAAATGTTTTTTTGCAATTAAGGCTAAACAGTAAATCCTTATAAAAAATGTTAAATGTAAAAGTGGTCGACATTAAAAAACCTACAACTTATGTCATAACCATTTTTAACCTAACCTAATTTTTTTAAAGTAGAAAAAACTGTTTTTTCGGTTTTTAATTTTTATTCTTTATAAAAATAGTCTAATTAAGTTAATATTTAAAGCAGATATACTTTTTATCATTCTTAATAAACTGTATTTTTTCATCAATAAATATTCCGCCGTTATAATGAAAACATTTTTTTTTGTTAACTTTTATTATATGCAAAAAAATATGTACTTCAGTTAAGAAAAAAATTAAAAAAATAAAAACACAAAATATTGACATTTTTCATTATACTTGTACATTGTGATATTTTCGTTGAGAAATTAGTACTATTAATTAAAACTGTAATTTTTAAAGAATTTAAAAAGTTTAGAAACATTTTTAAAAGTGAAAGTTAAATTACAGGTATACAGTGTGACCCAGAAATGGCGTTACAAAAGGACCCATGGAACAATATTTTTAAATTTTAAATCGGCAGTTTGGGAAAACTGGTCGCATGGTCGAAAACAAAGAAATACAAAATTTTACTCCTATTGGTAATATACAGGGCAAGGTATTCCGATCTGCGATAGTGTGCGGACCCCCGTTTGGTTATATGCTTTAAAAATTTACGTTCGCTTCCATTTCGTTCCGTGCCGCGATAGTGTGCTGTCTGCTTATTTAAGTGTATAACATGTAAAAAATTGGCAATACACACTTTTTTCTTTATTCCTTTAACTTAAATTTTTAATGTAAAATTCAATTCTCAACATTAAATTATACAATTTTGTTCTATTTTAAGAAAAAGTACTTTACATTAGGTCATTTTTAATATTTTTAGTTATAACTTGCCCTCTATAATACCAATAGGAGCCACATTTTGTATTTCTTTGTCTTGGACTATGCGGCCAGTTTTCCCATAATGCCGATTTAAAATTAAAAATTTTGTTCCCTTTGTCCTCTTGTAAAACCATCTCTGGGTCACACTGTAGACCTGCAATTTAACTTTTACATTTAAAAATGTTTCTAAGCTTATTAAAATACTCAAAAAATTTCAAAAATTACAATTTTAATAAAAAGTACTAATTTTTCAACGAAAATAACACAATGTACGATTATAATGAAAAATGTCAATATTTTGTGTTTTTTGTTGCTTTGTTTTTCAATTTTTTTAAATTAAAGTACATATTGTGTTTGCATTTATTAAAAGTAACCAAAAAAAAAACGAAAAAAATAAAAAAATAAGCCCTTAGCGAGCCGTTTTTGATGATAAAAACTAATTTCAAATGGCGGTTGAACATTTTCAATTTTTTTTTAAAGTAAGCTTTCATAATAACAGCTAAATATTTACCGATGAAAAAATTCATTATAATAAGAATTGTAAAAAGTATATCTGCTTCAAATTTCAGCTTAATCAAACAACTTTTGTAAAAACTAAAAATTAAAAACCAAAAAAACAGCTTTTTCTACATTTCCTGAAAATTTTTGAGGTTATGGTAAAAATGGTTATAACATAAGTTGTGGGTTTTTTTAATGTCGATAACTTTTACATTTAACTTTTTGTATTAGGATTTACTGTTTAGCTTAAAATTGTAAAAACCAATTTTAACCCTTAAAAAGCACCCCTCCCCCATTAACCCCCTAACGAATTGTTGGTTGGGAAGTGTTTTTCTACAAAGTTATGATGCACTTAACAAAACTATACCAATAGTTTGCGGTAAGGCAATTTTTTTTACCTTTACCCGTTTCTATTCAAAGCACAATTTAAATAAAATTTTGTAGTCTCTTTTACACCAGTTAAAAAAAAATGACAAACTGATTAAAGAAGCGAACAAAAACTTTATCTTGTTTATCTTCCTTCGTATTCCCCTAAAATTAAATGGATTGCGTAGGTGGAAAATCGCCCTCAGCGTTCATAAATATTAATTCAGGTAATATAAGCTTAAAAATATATATATATATATATATATATATATATATATATATATATATATATATATATTTTATATAAAATACATAAAACCAGCATATATAAAATAACATTTATTTAATAATAGTTAAATTTTATGTGTAACAAAACTATTTGATACAATTTGGGCCACCATGAAAGTAAATTATTTTTTTAGCATTTAATTTTAAATGTACTAGAACTAACAATACAAAGGTTTATCATGTATGCAGATTTGTGTTAGATACATCACACAAAACCTATAACCACCCATTATTAGTAACTGATGGCAAAAAACAATAAAAAATGGTGTTGTTTGTTTATGTTATCATCATTAAATGATTGTTAAAAAAATAGTACATTTGTTATGTTTATTTTTAACCGGTTCGAAAATACCAGCATTTAACTTTAATGATAAGGGTGCTTTTTTTTCGCCTATTTTTTTCTTTTCCATCCCAAAATTTTGTTGATAGTACTTTTAAAAAAACTTTAAATTTGAGACCGTATTAATAATATTAAGTACTTGACTACAGTTCATGAAGATTTTCCATTTAATATCACGAGACATTTATTTTTTCTTTTTAATTCTATGGCTTAGTGGCATTTTATGGTATCGTTTTGTTCAAAGTCAAGCTTTTCTCAAAATTGAATGCTCTACAAAAGTGCCTATTGCGGCGAAGTCGTAACTCATACCGGTTTTGTCGTATTTCTTTTGCATTTATCTTGTAAATGACAATGATCTACAAAACAACATTTAAATGACAAATTCATAGAAAATTCATTTTTTACCAAAAAAAGGTTCCAATAACAAATCCCTAAGATTAATATGCTAAGATATAAGTCGTTGAACTATATATAGCATTGAATTTCCATTTTTGACATTTTATGCATTTCTTTAAAAATTCTTTTAACACTATCTTTATACTATAAATAAATATCATTACAATAATAGCAACATTTAAAAGTAGGCTGTGGCACTCAAGTTAAACAAAAAAAGTTTATTATAGAACACCAATATAAACTCCGTTCACCATCACCTTCAGTCATCTAAGCCCCACATACTCTTTCTAACGGAAACACAATTAAGTTCTAAATCTTCAACCAGCCACCTTCTCTTTCCAGGTTACGAACTTATTTCGTCTTTCGCCCACATGTTGGTGTATGTGCTTACGTCCGCAACGATCTGGCTTGTGCTCGAGTTTCCAATCTTGAATCGGGTAGGCCCGATATCCTTTGGCTTAAACTTTCCCTTAGGTCTTCAACTAAATTTATCTGCTGTTTGTACCGGTCCCCATCTAATAATTCCTATGTCGAATTCTTTGACTTTCTTTCAACAAAGATCGATAGCATAATTTCTCACTTTCCATCGGCTGAAATAATCGTGCTTGGCGACTTCAATGTCCATAATAAGGAATGGCTGGGCTCTTCAAAAACTGACCCCCAAGGCAGAGCAGCCGAAATCTTCGCAGTCAGTAACTCTCTTACCAACCTTATTATGGATCCCACCTACTTTCCTAGAGTCCCAAATCATAGTTCAAATCCCCTCGATCTCTTTCTTACTACCAACCCCGAACTCTATCAAACATCTGTCACAGCTCCCCTAGGTCGCTCAGATTATGGCTTAGTTACTATAATTTACCCTGCACATCCCGAGGTAAATGAATACATGCCATCATGCACCGTATGGCACTACAACTCAGCCGACTGGGATGGCCTGAGGGACTTCTTTGCCACTTACCCCTGGAATTCCATCTGCTTTTTTTCGGTGATCCTTCTGAAATTTGTTATCAACTGACGGAATCAATTCAATTGGGCATTGAAACTTATATTTCACACACAATCAAGAACCCCAAACAATCCAATAACAAACCCTGGTTTTCCAAATCTTGTGATAAAGCTAGAATTTTAAAAGTTCATGCTCAAAAAAGTTTCTACAGGATCCTAGTCCAGAAAACCGACAGGCCAGCATTGAAGCAAGAAACTACTACAATCAAACAATTTCTGAAGCCAAAGACTCCTTCGACAGTCGTATTAAAAACAAAGTTCTTTCTTGCTCAAATGGCAGCAAATCTTTCTGGTCCTTTGCGAAAAACATAAGTAGGAATTTTTGTACCAGTTCTTTTCCGCCACTAGCTTTGGAAGATGAAATTGTTTTTACCGCTAAAGAAAAGGCAGAATTATTTGCTAAACAATTTGCTGCCAATTTAACCCTTGACCCTCCCGTAAATTATCCAATTCCAGCAATTACCCCAGTTCCTCATAAAATGCCCGATATTATTTTTAAGGTAAAACACATTAAGCGTATCCTTTCTTCCCTTAACACCAAGAAATCGTCTGGGCTGGTTGGCATACCAGCAATCGTTTTAAAAAAATGTGCTCCAAAACTTGCACCAGTCTTAACTCGGCTTTTTCGAATTTCTTACGACACAGGTATCTTTCCGGAAAGCTGGAAAGCCGCACGAGTTCAACCTATTCCCAAGAAAGGATCTAAATCTCTTCCATCTAACTATAGACCAATTTCAATTCTCTCAGTTCTTTGTAAAGTAATGGAAAAACTAATTAATTCACAAATTCTTAAGTACTTAGAAAAACACAAAATTTTGCATGACAGGCAGTATGGATTTCGCCACAAAGATCTACAGCAGATCTTCTTTCCTGCGTATCACACTGCTGAAATAAGTCTCTTGAGTTTCTAGGTGAGTCCCAGATCATTGCTCTTGATATATCCAGAGCTTTTGACCAGGTTTGGCATGCCGCACTTCTTAATAAACTTCCCTCCTATGGTCTTTCAACTAAACTTTGTACTTGGCTCTCTAGTTATCTATCTGATCGTCGTATATCAGTTATTGTGGACGGCCATTCTTCAAGATTTCACCAAGTAAATGCTGGAGTTCCTCAGGGCTCAGTTCTGGCACCAACATTGTTTCTTCTTCACATCAACGACCTTCTCTCGTCCACAACTAATTCCATTCATAGTTTCGCCGACGATAGTACCCTTCACTCCAGTTTTCTGGTTCCTAAAACCTGACTTGGAAAACAAACGCAGAGCGATGCAGATATCTCTTTCGCAGGATCTTAATTTGATATTGGATTGGGGCGCTAAAAATCTCGTCCATTTTAATGCATCCAAAACACAATCATGTTCCTTGTCGCGAAAAGAGTCATCAAATACTCATCCTCTACTTATGAGCGGCCAAGTTTTACAGAGCAAAGACACCTTTAATCTTGTGGGCGTCACATTTGAAAGTAACCTTAACTGGCATAAACACATTGTATCTATAGCCACGGCAGCTTCAAAAAGCTTGGATTTCTCTTTCGACCCAAAAGTATTTTTCCCCTTCTAATTTATACACTTTATATGTGTCCCAAATCCGACCTCCCTTGGAATATTGTTCTCATATCTGGGGCATGGCGTCCCCCACAACCCTAAGCATTCTTGATTCTATTCAAAGAAGAGCTATTCGTCTCATTAATGACCCTTCACTTTCAGAAAGGCTTCCTTCTCTTGCACATCGTCGGGCTGTGGGGGATTTATCGCTTTTTATAGGTACTTTCATGGCTTCTGCTCTGAAGAATTGTCCAGTTTAGTTCCTCCACTTACGGTTCCCAACAGAGAGACTCGTAGTTCCGCGCGTATGCATCCTTATACGGTCCAACTGGACAGGCCCTGAACTTCCCACTTTGTTCGTTCTTTTATCCCTAGAGTTTCTAGGTTGTGGAACCTGCTGCCCGCGGAGGT
Source organism: Listronotus bonariensis (assembly GCA_014170235.1). Classification (NCBI taxonomy): domain Eukaryota; kingdom Metazoa; phylum Arthropoda; class Insecta; order Coleoptera; family Curculionidae; genus Listronotus; species Listronotus bonariensis. The sequence goes on from JACEGR010001718.1 coordinate 48,788, forward strand.
CTTTCCTTCCCCCAAATCTTCAAGTATTTAAGTCTCGTGTCAACAGCCTCCCTCTTACCTCGCTTAAGACACCCACGGTACGTTAGTATTTAGGCTTTTAGCCTTCGTGGTTTGTCCACAGATAAAAAAAAAAAAAAGGGCATCAAGTAAAAATTAAAGGAAACTTAATTTAAAAAGCAAAAACCTAAAAGGCGCATTCAGCAAAAATGAAAAGAAAAAAGCTTCTTACTGCTTGTAATTTATTTGCACTGCAAGGTCGCATCACACTAGCCGAAGATATTTCTTTCAGAGCTAATTTAGATCACCAACCGCAGACCGGTTTCGAACTATTTTGGTTCTCATCAATACGGCGTAGGCAATAACAAAAAACTTCAAAAATTGGTTAAGAAGCGAAAATGTCAAATAAACGTAGTAGTTAATTGTTCATTACGTATGTATATACACCCAAAATTAATGCACTAAGTTGACCGAAGGTAGAGTTAGGAAATTTAAAAACATTAAAGCCAACCGTACAAACTTAAAAATAACCCTTAAATTTAACTATTGTCGTAATTTAAAAGACATTCGAAATAATGTTTACTTCTAAAACATTCTAAAACCATTTTTCATAGCAATTGTGCACACGGTTTAATATATTATATTATATTATTTTTTTTTAATTTTGTAACTATACTAGAACCAGGTTAAAACAAAAATTTGTTGTGTATATATGTACATAGTTCTTGATGGAAAAATTATTTGAAAAAAAATATATATTTGCCCTCTTAATTGACATTTTTAAGTTGTCCCCTACCTGTTAAAATGGGAATAGAATGTTTACATATAGAAAACCTTAAATGTGTTCCTTTGTATCTTAAATACTTTGCAAAAATATTGGTGAAATTCTTCTAACCGTTTTCAAGGTATCGCTTTAAAACAAAATAGTTTTTAATTGTATTTATAAAGCAAAAGGTTTATTTATATGTAATAAATATAATAAAAATACCAAAGAAATGGGAAAATTTATAATTAGGTAAATGATTTAGGAAAATAATTTTTAGTTTATTATTTTTAATAAATTTAAAAATTTCGTAGTCTTTACTAATATGTATCAAATTTATTTAAAATTATTTTGTTTTCGTTTTTATTTTTAAACAAATTAAAATAAGGTGTTGTTATTAAAAATAAACCTGTCTTCTTTAAAAATAATTCGATAACCATTGTTTGTTAAAAAAGAAGTATATATTTTTATAAGCTTAAAGGGTGCTTATTGAAAACAATTATATATATACAACGTGTCCAAGATAAGGAAGGCCAGTATAGGCATATTGAAAATGGTAAAAGATACAAAGTCGGATAAATGAGAAGAAAGGTAAGGTTTTATATGCCTAATAATATGCCGTTTAAGAAGTTTTAAAATTCCGAGTATTTCCGGAGATATCCGAAAAACCGAAAAATTGGAAATTTGTTTTATTTTTTTTCTGGTCTTATTTAAAATCGGATTTAAAAATAAATTTTACCTTTGCATTGCCACTTTTTTTGCTCTATCTAATGGTGGTATTTTATTTGAACAGCGACGTTTGGTTTTCGTACGACAATCATCAATTTTTTTTTTAAATACTGTCCCGATATTCCAATATCAAAATCTAAAAGCCCATTTTTATACAAATTCAATGATGTATCACACATTAGGGTAAAATCTTAATACGGACCTTTATTTTTAAAAATTTAATAAAAATAATTACCTTTATATTTTAAATTATTAACTTACTTTTATAAACCAAGCAGAACATAATAAAAATCCCTATCATCACTTACTTACATTTTTTAAATACGGTCCTGATATTTGATTACTAAAATTTTAAAGCCAATTTTATTTTAAATTCACATTATGGTTTAACCGTAATATGGCCCTGTATTTTTAAATTTGATCAAAATGTCAAGGTCTACATTTTAAAATAGTACATAAAATCGTGTAAAATAACAATTTTTACACGAAACTTGTTTCCGCTTTTTTCCATTTAAGTAAATCTATCAAAGCAAGCATTTTTAATAATTTTTAACTCTAATTTATCTAAAATATCAAAAAATTATTAAAACGTAAATAATTAGTTGGTAATAGATAATTTGTTTTTCTTAAAATTGATGGTATGATGGTAAGATCCTAAATCTGCGCAAATGCAAAACAACTTAGAGGGATTTTGCATGATTTCGCGATAATGATCATACCGTCATATCGTCAATGTTAAGAAAAACAAGTGATTTATTACCAGCCTAAATATTTGTTTTTAAGGTTTTTTGATATTTTAGATAAATTACAGTTCAAAATTATTAAGTATGTTTTGCTTGTTGTTAGATTTACCCAAATAGAAGAAAGCTAAAACAAGTTCCGCATAAAAATTGTCATTTTATAAGCAAATCAATTAATCACTTATTATTTCTGTATTTTAAAGTTTAATTTTTTACTAAACTAATGTATTAGTTTAAAATGCAGTACTTACTACTTTTACTTAATTCTGAGAAATACAGGGCTGTATTACGTCTAAGCCATAATGTAAATTTTAGATAAAATTGGCTTTGAAATTTCAATATTTAAATATCAGGACCGTATTTAAAAATGTAAGTTAGTGATGTTAGGGGATTTTCGATAAGTTCTGCTTGCTTTATTAAAGTAATTTATTAACTTAAAATGTAGAGATAATTATTTTTATCAAATTTCCCAAAATAAAGGTCCGTATTGGGATTAAACCACAATGTGTGATACATATTTGAATTTGTAATTAAATAGACTTTTAAATTTTGATATTAGAATATCAGGACCGTATTTAAAAAATAAAGTTGATGATGGTCCTACGAAAACGAAAAGTCGCATATATATATAACTTGGTGATTTTTTTTTAACCACCCAGTACATAAAACAAATAGTGTGCAAATAAACCTATTTAACGTTATTTTATAACTTCTTGTGCAAATAGGTTAAAGAAAATTGTAAAAATGGTGAAAATCTCAAAATAAACTCTCTTTATTACGGATGTTTGGTTTCAACAAAACAGTAAAAGGCCCATATTTGATTGTTGATAAAATTCAAGATACCTTGAAAAACCATTAAAAATAAAAGATTTTGTATGTACAAAATTGGTAATGGAAAAATAATTTCTAAAATTTAGATGCAAATATTTTTAAAACTGTTAAAGGTAGGTATATCAATAATTTTTTTAATTGTGACACAGAGTGCACAATATGGTGTTAACTTTAAACCTTAGGTTTAACCAGGGATCTGCGGTTAAACTTTATTCGTTGGACATGTGTAATGTGCAAATTTGTATCTGAAAGTTTTAATTTTTAGATTTGAATGATAATTAAGTAATATTTATAACTGATATTTTTGCGCTATATCTTAAAAAATATATATTTAAACTGTTAAGTGTTCTTTATTGAAAGAAGACTTGATAAATCTTATTAAACTTTTAATTTTAGCCTAAAACATAGGCTTCAACCACAGATTAGCATAACTTGAAGAAAACGTGGCTCTTAACAATTCACTGCTTTAAGTTATATATAAAATAAAGATCGGTGTCCTGTTTTGCTTATTGCTATACGCGTATATGCTATTAAGTACTAATTTATTACTAATAACTTGTAAATAGCAAATAACATGGATGGTATTTAATAAATGGGTTATGAATTCTTTAAAAATACATTTTATTTTAAATCTATCTCTCATAAATACAATTGCCAGAATTTTATTCATATTGAATTTAAAATAGAACTAACAAAACCAGTGACTAACCCGTATAACTTTTTGTTTTTTAAGATAATAAAATAAAATTTGGTACATTGGTATGTCACAGTAAAACGCATTGTTTAACATATTTACTTCTTTTTGTCACTTTCGGTTTAGCCGAAAAAGATCTTAACTATTCTACTTTAAATGGGATACCCGGTATATCATACTTATTTGAATAAAAATAACATTCCGAGTACAAAGTCAATGCATTTGCAAGTTGTTGACACCTAACCTCCAATTTTTTTAATTTTTAATTTTTAATCTAGGGAGCCATAAATGCGAAAAAACGACAAATTTTAAATTAAGTGGTCACGGGAAAAGAGATATAATAATCTTTTGTTTTTTTATAGCATCTACAAAGTCGTCTAAAGTTTGCAAAATCGTATTTATGGTCCTAAGTCAGTTTTTTCAAATGGATCGAGGGTGGCTCACTTTAATAGCTAAAAAGAGTATTTTTTTATTGGCAGTTTGATACAACACAATCAATATTTTATTTAAAAGTATAGCAGAAAAATCCATATTAACTAATTATTTTCCCTAATAGCATCAACTAACGAATTAACCTGTTTCTTTTGTAAAAGTCTCTAATTTAATTAGAAATAATAACTTATTGTATTTTTCAAGCCCCCTAAGTTCTTAACAGTAATACAGGCTAGCTGTTGCTCTTGCTGAGAAACAAAAAACAGTTCATAGGGATTTTTGTGATATACTGCTACCCAAAATATTGATTGTGTGGTATCAAATTATTGGTAGAAAAATGCCATTTTAAGCTAGGTGCCACTCTAAGTGAACCACCCTTGTTTCACTTGAAAAACTGACCTAAGACCATTAATACAATTTTATAAACTTTAGACGACTCTGTAAAAGCTATAAAAACCAAAAGATAGCCGCATTTATTTTTTCGTGACTACTTGATCCAAAATTATTGTTTTATTGCATTTATGGCATTCTAGATTAAAAATTAAAAATTAAAAAAAATAGTGGTCAGATGTCAAAAATTGGCAAATGTAATGTCATTGTACATGGAATGTCGTTTTTTATTTAAATAAGTAATAATATTCCGGGTATCTCATTTAGAATAGGAAAGTAAGGGTATTTTTCGGCTAAACCAGAAGTTATAGAAAACAACTAAATATGTGAAACAATGCATTTTTATGTGGCATACCTACATACCAAATTGTATTTTAATACCTTAAAAACCAAAAATATATATGGGTGAGCCACCGCCTAGGGACACCCGGTATAGTAATAACTAATATTTAGTGGTAAAAATTTACGCAGTTTGTCCAAAATAACACACACTAAAGTTTTCTATAGAAGTTTATATAATTTTATTTTGACCGTCGTATATTTTTATATTGTGAATATGTAGAGCCAAATAAATGTCTGTCATAATTTAAATAATTATAACCACTGCAGTGGCCTATAATTTGGATAGATGCTATATTGTTTTTCTGACCAGGCCAAAGTATTTCATTAAAAACAAATATACATTAAACTATTTTTTTATATTTATTCTACATAAAAGGTTACAAAATAAAGATTTAAACTTAAAACAAATCTTAGGTTTCAGATTAAGAAACTCTACTAATAAAGTTGGAACGTTTATTCTTAATTTAAAAATAGAAAAGAAAAATGCTTTAATAGATACATGTCCTAAATATCTTACTTTTAAAACCACATGCTGAAAAAATTTTCAAGAAGATTTACATTTTTAAATAAATTTTATACCAATATGAATATTTTTTAATTTGATAAACGTTTTCAATGCAACAAAATATATTTTTTATAGAGTGTTGTTTATGATTAATTCCTCAGTGTATTATTTTTTATATTAAAACTTATATTTTCCTGCATTTCCGAGATTTTTTTTATTCCAGTTAACCTTCAAACGTCCATCTTCCATCTCCATACGTTTTTTTTGTATTTGATATATGGTTTTTTTCTTAGTATAGAGAAATCATTTTTGGCAGGGTAATATCGCTAATACGTTATAATTTTATATTGATATAAAAGGTTTTTATGAAAAAAATACAAATAATAAATTTTTAAATATAAAATTACCCCTAAAGTATGACTATAAAGTTTTGGAATACCTTGTTCCTTGTTGTGCAAATTTATTTATATAATTTTGTTTGAGTCTTTATTACAAAAAAAACAGAAATTATTATTTAAAATAAAATATTTTAAGTATGGATTAAATAAATATACATAAAAGTTTTTAAAAAATGTTATTAAAAAAGTAAATGCATATTTAGCTTTGCTTACTGTTTAAAGTAAAGCCGGCTAAATAAATTTGCTTGAAAAAGTAATATTTTCCAATTATACAGTGTGTCCACGTAAGTTGGCGTCATATTTTTAATTTTACGAAAAACAGTATTCTTTATAAAATGTTTTGCAAGGTACAAAACCTAAAAAACAATCATCAGATATTAAATTGTCAGTCATCTGCGAGGGTCAAAAATATAATTTTTGCTTAAGAGTAAAGTACCTGTTTTTATGCCAATATTGAAAATTGTTATATAGACAGATGTTTAGAAATAAAAATTACTTTTAAATGTGCAATCTGGTTAATTTACAAAAACAAAATGTTTTTCTGCTAAAATTGATAAAATTTAAGTTTTTACATTAGTAAATTGTACACCCTTTTTGTTTTATTAACAATACATTTTGTTTATTTAAGATAGTCCTAAGAATTTATATTCACAAAATGTATTTCACTAAGGTACAAACCTAAATTTTCAACATTATCGCAGAAAATAAATAGAAATATTTTTCGGTAAACCAAATCACATATAGGTAATTTTTTACTCTTAATATGTTTTTCTAATAACAATTTCAATATTAGCAAGAACTCGGGTACTTTACTCCTGAACAAAAATAACACATTTGGCCAAACTTCGTAGATAACTGACACAATTTGATATCTGCTGACTGCTTTTTAGGTTTTGGATCATTCAGAACTTGTTATAAAGAATCCCTTCTTTTGTAAAATTTCTAATAAAAAGTAGTTAATTTAAATTTAATTTACTCTGCTACAAAGTTTAATGTTGGACTCATATTTTTACGTAAAAATAGCTATACTAACAACTTTTAATTAAATTTACCTTTTCAACATTTAGAAAGCACTTTTTGACCCTTTAGTTCCATCAAAAGATAATTAAAATTTAAAAATGCTGGAGTTATTTTCTGCTTTACAAATGTTTTTAAGATTCTACGAGATTAAAAATTTATTTATATTAGCACATTTATCAGATTCTGGTATGTTTGTGTGGAAACACAAAACAATATATATTAACCTCTTTTGTATTTAAACGCTTTAATAAACATTGTTTTCTAACATAATAGTTTTATTCTACTACTTATTTATTTTAAAATGTACGACATTAAGTAAAAGTGGTTAAATGTTATTTCATTATTTTAGATGTTGACAAGGATAAATGATGGTAAGAAACGGTATGTGACTGTTATGAAATCTCTTTTGAGATTTATTTTTCAAACCAAACAATAACCTTTTATTTTAAAATGACGATTTTTAAGTATTTGTAGGTTGCCGACTTAAATTGTGGTAATTAAATGAATTATATCTTGTAAAAACTTTATTTTCACTGTACGCAGTTATTTACGTACAAAGTTTAGTTTATTATTTAATAAAAGTTGTTAAACCTAGCTAATTTAGGTATCACCAAGATAATAAAAGCACAAATACAAATACAAATATTTTCATAAGTGATGGGGAATCTTTTATCGATTACTTTAACACCGCCTCGATAGTTTAGTTAAATAAGACTGATTTTGTAATTCAATAATATTTATTTACAATCTACAGTAATATACAGTATATACAGTAGGCGGGGCCAAAAAAACAATTTTTTTTCTAACGGTACTGTAAAAATATTGTTCATGACGACAAGAAATATATCCAGAAATTTTCAGCCCGTAATATTAAGAATAAAATATGCATCAATAATATTATTGTTTTTTTCAATTGTTGCATTTACTATACAAAATCCTGAAATCAGTTACTCTTAATCCTTCGAACAATACATATATTCTCAAAAAAAAAAATTAAATTCTCTACAAAAAGCTTTTAAAGTAAATTTTCATGGAACGAGCCGTTTTCTTTTAATCGCGCCTTAAACATTAATTTACTTTTTTATTTTGTCACTTAGATTCGGAATTTTTTTAACTACCATAAATATTAATATCTTTATTAAACAAATATATATTTTTGGGGGAAAATTTTATGCTCTACAAAAAGGTCTCATAATATTTTTGACAAATTAATTCCCCAATTATTCAATGTTAAAATTGAAACGAAAATTTATTTTAGACTTGCAATACGCGAAGTGTTGCTCCTTTTAAAAAATGGAAGATGGCCCTAGAATCTACAATAGTGGAAAAAATTAGGACACAAAAACAAAAACAAACAAAAACAAATTTTGTGAGGTTTTTCAAGTGGCTGCCTGTTGCTTAAAAGAAGTCGTAATTAAATTAAAAAAAAGACATTTTAAAGCCTCAAGTTATCCGATCCATATGGTGGTTAAGTTTGAAACATTCTTTTAAGTTCGTAGACCAAAAAAACAGAAACGAAAAAACTTTAAAAAATGTGTGTTGGTATTCAATAGGATTGCAGCGGTACACGTTGCTTAACTTTTTTATCCTAAGATCTCAAAACAAGATTCTTTGCGCACTAGAATGCTTTCTAAAATATTTTATTACTGCCATTTCTAAGCGAAATCCAGTCACTTAAAAACCTCAAAAAAAAAAATTTTTTATCCTTTATTTTTTTCCACTATTGTATATTTTATGGCCCTCTTCGTTTTTGACATAGAGGGTAATTTTTTTTCTTTCTGTATTGGACTCTTTTAGAGAATATTATTACGTAATTAAAAAATCAAACTTATAATTTTTTATATGAAACACCGTATGTTTTTAAATTATTTGATTATTTGATTGGGAAATTTTAAAAAATATCCAACTTGTCCACTGATGCCCATACTGGCCCTTTTGAAAATTGTAAAAATTCAAAATCGGCTAAATAAAAACAAAGTTATTATAGGTGCCTAACCATATGATGTTTAAGAAGTTTTAAATTTCCGAGTATTTCCGGAAAAAACCGAAATGTTTTATTTGTTTTCCTGGTCTTATTTAAAATCAAATTTTAAAATAAATTTTACTTTTACGTTGCCACTTTTTCTGGTCTATCTAATGGTGATATTTTATTTAAATTTCGACCTTTCGTTTTCGTAGGACCATCATCAACTTATTTTTATTTTTATTATAGTCCTGATATTTTATATTTAAGTTAAAAGCCTATTTTAAAACAAATTCAATGATGTATAACACATTTAAGTTTAATTCTAATGGACCTGTATTTTTAAAAATTTGATAAAAATAATCAACTCTATATTTTAAATTAATAAATTACTTTAAAAGATCAAGCAGAACTTAGCGAAATCCTCAGTACATCACCGACTTGCTTTTTTAAAATACGGTCCTAATATTTTAATATCGAAAATTATCAATTTTTTTGAAATTTATTTAAATTGACATTATGATTTAACCGTAATACGGCCTATATACCTATATTTTTAAAATTTGGTAAGCTATACAAATGATTTACGTATTAAATAACAATTAAATTTTTATACGAAACCCGTTTCAGCTTTTTTCTATTTCGGTAAATCCTACAAGAATCAAAACATCTTTAATCATTTTTAACTGTAATGTATTCAAAATATCAGAAAACTTTAAAAACAAATAATTAGCTTGCTGATAACGTGTTTTTTTTTAATTGACGGTATGACGGTATGATCATTAATTTGCACAAAATCATGCAAAAACTTTTTAATATCCAAATTATAAAGTTAGCCGTTAGTCCATAATTTTGTTAACATTTAATTTTAAAGTTTTAAACAAATCTAACTGCACCACTAAATTATAAGTAAAAATATGTACTTTCAGTTTGTAAAACAAAGTTATAATGTAAAAAAAAGTAATTAATCACTTTTTATGGTAAAGCTGTTAACATTTTATATTATAAGGTTTAAATTTTTTATTTGTAATGTATTAATGACACATGGCACTAAATGCAAATTTTACAAACGGCAAAATGTGTGATATGACAAAAATGATTTATACCCTTTCACTTATAATTGCAAGTAAAACTTATAGTTATACTTGAGAAAACGAGGAGTAAATAAACGTGTTGGGTTGGGTAATATAGTTTAAACTCATATGTTGTTATATATGTTTAAAATGCAGAGAAAATATGGACTGGCTGCTAACTTTATTCTTTGGTTATAAAACCTATAATATTGCTAAGTATACAAAAATAAATTTATTAAATTTAAAAAGCAATTAGAACTTTAAAAAATTTAAAAATCCTATTTTTAAAAGCTGTTATTCCTCATACCTAAATGATTTGATGAAGACATATTTTATGTTAAAAAAATGTTTTGTTTAACTCTTAAAGAATAGTAAATTAAAGAAACACATCATCAGCTTGTACGTAAAAATGTCTATAAATATTAGTTTTTACTTTTTCTGTAAGTTACAAGACAAGTAAAATACAAGAGGGAAGGTCCGAAAATAAGAAAAAACAAATGTCGGTCGCCTTGTATGTTAAAAACAAAGAGAACTATCAAAAATATTTAAGTGTTGTTTTTCTTTTTATTAAAAAGTAGCAAATTCGCAACTTTCTATCTCTCATAATAGCCAAGATACCCAGCAATTGGAATAAAATCCGGATACCCTGTAATATTACCAGTTACTTAATTGTTCAAAAGATTAGTGGTACTTGTACATTTGTAAATACATGTTTATTAAATAAGATATTTTTTCCAGCAGGTAAACGAAAAAAGTCCTCGTCACGAGCCAGCAATATGAGTGGCTCATCTTCAGGAAGTGAAGTGTGGTTAACCGCGTCCAGAGTGTCGTCACGTAAAGGTTCCGGGGCATCTACACCCGTTGAAAACTCTTCCGATAAAAACAAAACTACACCGTCGCGTCCGGGAAGTGCACCCACGCAAGAGGTGTCCGCGGATCTTATAGTTTCTCAACAAAGATCTATGTCTTTACCGAAATCGTTTCTATCTGGTGGAGGGAGTGTAAACACTAGTTTAATGGTTGATAGAAATGGCATGTATCTCCAAAGGTAAGTTTTTAGTACAGTTTTAGAAAGTTTAAAATATAATTATTTGTAGTTATTTTGCGTATTTGCTAAAACTTCAAAAGTAACAATTGTACTCTATGACAAGTATGGATAAATAAATATGAAAAAACTATTTAAAATTTTCTGGTATCTTTATTACTAGGTATAGGGTGTCTCATTTTTGATGACTGTAGAGGATATCTCGCAAGCTATAAAATTTCAACAACAATCAATATTTCAATTTATTTTTTGCGAAAACAACTCTAACAAAAAAGTTCTTACTTCTGACAATCCATCTCGAAGCTATGGGGTGATCTATAAATTTTGCCCAGTTTTCTTTTCTTTAACTTGTTTGTTATTAAAAATATGAAAAAACTTTAGATTTTAAATATGTAGTTTTCTTTCGTAGAAAATTGTGTTGTAATTAGTTGTTTAATATGCTGATCAGTTTAAAAACAAAATTTTCAACTTATGTTTTTCTAATAATATATTTTTATTTATATTTATTAAGCTCTTTCTATGCGTTCCAAAAATATGAAAATAGCATATTCCACATTTTTGCCTTTTTATAGAAGGCCATAATAGAATATAACAATATAATATTTATCAAATCCTATTTCAGTATCCAAACTTGATATTTTTGGAAACTTCAAAATATATACAGGGCCAGCTAAATGATTATACACATAGGCAATGCGGGGAAAAAAATGTCTAACGTGAATACCGGCATGTTAACATGGGTGACCAAAAGTGATTGTTTTGTTATTGCATTACTGGCCGATATACTTTAAGTCTTGCTTATACAGTATATGTAGTTCTTTAAATAGTTTGACAACTTACAATATACGAATAATAATAAATAGCATAATTATAATAAACAACTTTTAAAAATATGATTTTTATATAGAAAAGCACGATTACGGAAAAAAATATGATAATATATAAATAAAAATAAAATAAATACGTATAATAAAACACCTCATTTAAAAGTAGAGAAGTAATTATGGTTTTATCGGTCTAACTAGGTTTTTATTTGAATATTAGCGTTCAAATGTTGTATTTATTTTATTTCCATTTAGTAAATCTAACATGTATTTTATTATTAATAATAATATTTATACTCTCACACATGACTAAATTGTTGATCTCGGATCCCGATCTAGTCATGACCAATCCACCGTGTGTGTTAAAAAAAAAAAAAAAAATATAATAATAATAATAATACCACATTTCTTTTTATTTTTTTAACATAAGTTAGGTATTAAAGAATACTTAAAAATAAAAATATTTTTTTATAAACTATCAAGTTACGGTAGCTAAACTAAGAAAAATGGAAATTAAAAGTAATGGTTTGTTATTTTCTGTATTAACCATCTAAAAAAATAGACAGCCCATTCCATAAAAAATGCTAATTTTTGTTATAAAAATACATACTTGTCTATATTTTTAAAACAGCTTACACAAAGCCTAATGAATATAAATAAACATCTACCGTGCAAAGGCAAAAGAGTCTAATTGCAAAATTGGTCATTTTATGTTTTTACGTTGTTTTAATGTGCAAAAGAGTTTTACATTTTGATATTTAAACGGTGTTTCTAGGAAGAGTTTTTAAACTAGGACGTTGACAAAACAGTTCTTTATCAAAATGGATAAAACAGAAACTGTCGATTTTTTCAAAACTGTATTTTGGCGAAAAAAATATTTTGCTTTTGAACGGTAGAAATTGTTTTATGAAAAAAAAACTTAGCCCAACACTAAAAACAACTAATTTTACCACAATATTCTATAGAAAAAGTAACGAGCAGAGTAAGTTGTAAAAATGGGCAAAATCTAACAATTACCCTGTATCTCTGAGATGGATCGGAATAGCCACGAACTGTTTTCACTCGGGTTTTTTAAAGAGAGATTGAAAATACTTTATTTGTTTCTTGATATTTTTTACAGTTTTTAAAATATCCTGTTAAAACTTTGAAAATAAAACACCCTGTAGACAATACTATCTTTTAAGGGAATTTTGTTTACAGGATATCTTTACACAAACATGTAGTATGTATGCTAGGAATTTTAAACTATTTTAAATTAATTTTAATGGGGAAAGTGGTGGATTTATTTTTAAGTTTTACTTATAATATACCTTCTAACAAAATATACAAGGCATTACAGAAAAAACTGCGGTAATCAATTTCTCGAAAAGTAGGCTTTAAAAAAGGTGTAAAATTTGTCAAAATTGTGGTTGCCTCACATTTCTGGCACATTCTGTTTACCGCAGGTTATTGTTAGTTTTTTGTTTTAAAGGAGACACCCTGTATATTATGAATTTTTCTTGATTAATTTAAAGCTCAATTTTTAAAAACAGTTATACATGTACAGTTTATTGTTTACCAATAAAATATAAAGGTAATTAACTTTTGGAGAAAAATCATGTTTTTAAAATTTTTACTAACCCTGCATACAAAATCAACAAATCATATTTTCTTTACTAGCAAATATTTATATTTAGAATATTTTTTATAATGGATTGTTTTTTAGTTGTGTCTTTGTAAATTATATCCGTGGGCAGTGTAATTTTATTATTATTTGAAACTAAATATTACAGTTTTAAATATTGGTAAGTTGGTAAATATTTTGTTTTTTTCTAATATGAATAAAGTTTAAAATACCACATACCATCTTTTAAAAAAGAGACCTTGTATTTTAAATAAAATATTATACTATTTTTTATGTTTGTGTCCTATTATTTAAGGCTTCTTAGTACACTTAGCTAAATTAAATTAATACACTGGGTAATAAATTACTATAATAAGTATAATATATTTTTATTATTTAATATAATAAAGAAAAGAGAACCAAATTTTTCTTGTGCCAGCATTTAGTTAATAGGTTAACGAATATATTTTTTCAAACAAAATTCTTGTACAACACCAAGAAGTAAGTTAACTCTCCATATGTTATTATACAACTAATAATTTGTAAGCATTTTTTAAGTAATTTTTTTGTTTTTATCTGTTTCCCTACTACTCCTTGGCATACAAGCCAATTTCATCAAAATCCAATTATTATTTGCTCAAATATTGTAATTTACAAAAATAGTACTGACATTTTTAATCACTCGTACATTTTTAAAAAACTAAGATTTTCTTAAACAATTACTTTTAACCCATAAAGCTACCACAAAATGTTAATAGATACATAGTGGCAGGCTTACAAAATTTTGACTCAATATTTATTATACAATATAATAATATTTGTGGTCGAAACTACAGGGTAGGCCAAATTAAACTTGCACACTTTTTAAGTAACAATAACTGTTTCATTTGTTGTGCTTTTCTTTTTAAGGGCTAATGGGTAGAAGTGTTCTCTTTAAGTATGTCAATTTCGGTTAAACAGATTTAGACAGGACTGGACTTTCGGAACTTTTTCCGAAATTCTGTATTTAATCTCGTTGCAAAAGAAAAGGGATTTACAATTGAGCTAATACGTTTTATTTTTTTTGTAGACAAACTATGGAAAATGATTTAGTTAAAGCAAATTTGTCAATAATTTGAGGATTCAGGAATTTTGATTATTTTTAATAAATGATGCGCCCCAAAAGCATGCATTTCTTTCGGTTTTAACAAGAAAATTTTTTGTACTGTGCTTTGAAAATCAAAAACGTGGGGTTACCAGGATTTCTAAGTTAAATAGTGACACAACCTAACCATAAATTTATTAAATTTAGCCTAATTGTAGATAAATTCGATTTCTTTTGCAACAAAGTTAAATATGCATCATTTTGGAAAAAGTCCCGTAAGTCCGGTCCTGATTAAATTTATTCTATCAAAACTGCGAATCTAAAGAAAATATATCTACCTATTAGCCCTGTAAAAATAAAAAAGATAGGCGTTACAAATAAAAAGGTATATTTAGTTAAAAAGTGTACAAGTTGAACAAGTTGGCCCATTCTGTATATTAACATTAATTGGAAAATTTATTTTTTTTTCTTTATTTTTTTAAGCTTAAAAATTTCGAAGAACATCAAACACAAAGAAGCCGCTACTCTGACTCTGAAAGCGGTTGCTTTGGTGGATTTTTGTATTAAATTAAATTTTACTGAGATTTAAAAAATAAAAGCTGCTTATTCCTTGATATAAACATCGGCGAGGGTTAAAAATCCAGTTATAAATAAATCTGTTAATGCAAGCCTTTTACTTTAAACTGTGGTTTTAAGTTATTTATGCGCTTAAGTATTTTTTAAAAGATTTTAGTGGCCATTTAACAAAAAGATAGGATTTTTAAAAAGATGTTTTTTTATCCGTTACGCAATAAAAAGGTTAAGCATTATAAAGAATCGTTTATATTCAGATTTGTGAAAGTAACTAGCAATATACATACAGCGTGTGTTTGGAAGTTCTCACCAAAATAAAACTTTTTAATTACCATTAACTTTACAAAAAATAGTTCTTCTTTATAAAAATCCTGCTTGATAAAAGAATACATTTTAACCAAAATAATTGTTTGTTAGATATACAGAATATAGAAATATCTTAAATACCATTTAACAATCTTGTTTGAAATTGGTACCTTTCTTTATTGTAATAAAGCTAGTAAAGCTCTAGCTAGATTGAGTTTATTGGGTCCAGTGGCGACTCAGTGAGCTGGTACTGTGGTCAGCCAATATTATTATTATATTGAGAGAAAAATGTACACCACTTATTTTTTATGTATATTTTATATTTTTTCCTATAAGGCAACTAAAGATATAACTTTTAGGTATCGTACCTATTTTTCGAATTTGGCTTCGTATTTAAGATATTAATAAATTCCATCTTAAAAAAATAAACGCCATGTATCTTAAAAACAAAGCACCTCCGGACATATGTTTATAGTAATTTTTCTTTATAAAATGATATGAGGAATTACTCTTTAAAGTTTTGTACCGTAATTCAAAAATATCCTGTGTTTTAATTTAAAAACAAGTATTTTTTAGGCCACCCTGCACATCCAACATATAAATATATTTGGGAAAATGCTGTTTCTTATCAAGCAGGACTTTATATAAGAGGCACTTTTATTCGTAAAGTTAATAATTAAAAAGTTTTCCATTTGGTAAGAACTTCCAAAGAGACGCTGCATGTACAGGGTAGGCAAAATTGGGCATTTTTATGGGTTATCGCAGTTATTACTAGAGTTTCTAAAAACCTATGTTTATGTGATGGGCTCAATTTTGACAAAACTATGGATGGCGTAGTTATAATTTTGATAAAATTATTTATCTAAGGGATACGAGGGGAAATTGAAAAATTGACGTTTTCGATTTTACCCAACAGGTTTTCGTTAAAAAGTTACGATGCCAAGTTGATGTTTTTTTATGGAACACACTGTGTATTTTTTTACTAATAAATAGCCCTTGTCACTGCGATAACGATGCTAATTTATTTGCGATTGGGTTGAAATAGATTTTTTTATTATTAGGCTTTTTTACAGTATGTCCATGGGTAGACCTAATTATACCTGTAAAAAAGTTATTCTTTATAAAAAAATTTGCTTCGTCTGAAATGCTAAAGTGCACCAAAAAAAAATTGCCCTATAAATTAATTTAAAATGTCTTACATACATTTTTTTCTTATCGCTTATTACTTGGAAAAAGTTAGATGTAAGCTGAAATAAATGTTTTTTCTTTTAATAAATTATTAATTTTTTGTATGTGCACACAATATTAAGTTAAAGTGTGTCAACAAGAAGTTTACCGTTTTATTACTACTTTTTTATTAAACTACCCAATATATCCTACAGAGAATTTATATAAAGCTTTAAGCATTTAAGACAAAGCAAACATTTTTATGAAGAATATATATATATATATATATATATATATATATATATATATATATATATATATATATATATATATATTTTGAAATATTAAAAATATTTTTTTTACAATTTTGGTCCATCTGTGTGTTGTAAAATCTGATTGGCGCTGACTAGTTTTTGATTTCTCTACGAACAGACCTATTATTTTTTATATAGATTATTTGTTTTCTGGGAATATAATTAGTACAGTTTATATTTTTAGAAAATAAATAATCAAAAAGAAAAAAATATAAATAGAGACATAAAAATAGGATTATGGCCACCTAAATGCAATGTGGCGAGCGTGGTGCAGGGGCTAACGTGCCAGCCTCTCACCGCAGCGATCCGGGTTCGAATCTCGGAATCGGACATCGGATTTTTAATTGCTCGTCACCTCACAGTTGGCAATGGCAAACCACTTTATAGTATTCTGCCACTTCTAGGTAGTAGTTATTTAAAAAAAACGTCCGTGGTGGCACTACCGCGTGGTCTAAAAGGTGCTATGAAATGCAACTGCATGTTTCAGTGCTTGAACAACGTTGACGGAACTCAAAAATGGGTTAAACATCCAATAACCCGGCACTCACGGTACAATGGTATTTAGGCATAAGCCTTCGTGAGATGTCATAAAGATAAAAAAAACTTAAAATGGCTCTAAAAATCAAGCAAGCTCAAAACCTTTTAAAATATTCACATTCTATAATAGTACGGTATTTCTGGTTAATTTTAACCATTAATAAATAAGAAGCTTTCCGTTTTTGTTTATTTGCAACCATAGATGTTAAAATTTGATTTTTTTTATCTTGGAGACAGCCTACGAAGGCATATATACCAGAGATCCGTGGCTGTCCGGTTAACCCATCTTTTCCGTATTTCGTCAACGTCGTTCAAGCACTGAAACATGCATTTTTTTATTTCATATCACCATTTAACGCGGTAGTGTCACCACGGCCGTTATTATTATTATTAAACAGTTTTACTTAACTTGACCTGTTTATTTATTCGTTATTATTTGGGTCAAATCTAGTAATTGGAATTGACTAACGACCGATCGATCTGAAATTTGGTACACGCTTTTAATCTCGATGACCATACAATGAAATACATTCTTTATGAAAATTAATTAATTAAATCTAAGATGGTCGCCGATACAAAATGGCGGATTACATACTTCTTCATCAAAACTTCAATATGGGTATCAAATGAAAGGGCTTGATTGGTAGAATAGAGCCTACTGCAAAAAAAAAAATCTAAGAGGGCCGCTGCCATAAAATGGTGGATTACATTTTTTTTCCACAACTACCTTAATATGGGTATTAAATATAAGAGCTTGGTTGGAAGAATAGAGCTTATTTAAAAAAATTAAATTCAATGTTTTCCACGACTACCTCAATATGGATATCAAATGAAAGAGCTCTGGTAGCTAAAAAGCTTTTTTAAAACTATACATAACTACTATTTTAAAGTGTCTTTCCGGCTTGAGCATTAACCTCGGGTCATCTGAATACAGGCGAGGTACTCTGACCGCTGCGCTGCCAGGAAAATATTATTAAAAATACATAAAATAAGATATGTATTATTTATTTTTCTATTAAAAAAAATACCTTTTTAACATAACAAAATGTGTCATACCAAGAAAAATTTCCACAATAATATTATTTCATAAATATTAATATTAAAGAAGATAAATTGATGCACTGATGCCCTTCTACATTCTAAAACGTCCATTAATCACTTACTAGGTCAGTCATCAATCGCCATACTTGTGGGAATTTTGGTGCTAAAGAAAATATTTTTATTATAAGATGGGAACAATGTGCGAGCTTAGAATTTTATTATTAATAAAACTGATTAATGATACACATTTTTTAAGAATTTAAAAAATGTGTATAAACATATTGTTTAATGTACATAAAAAAAAATAAAAAGGGATATGTCCCTGCATTTTTTAAAATACGGGGTTTCCGCTAATTAATAATACACAGATAAACCACAGTTTCTTTGTGCCAAAATACCAAGATAAAACCAATCATCTGTTGTATAAAAAAGTATAAATGAAAATTGTACGCTTTAAAACTAGGTCCCTTAATTTATATTATTCTTCAGATGAAAGTGCCGTAAAAATTTTCTGGTAATATAGTCCACTTATTTCTTAATTTTCTTTTGTTTGCTAACAATTAGATTTTTCACTTTTCCAATAATAAGAGGTTAAATAGTAATGTACAAAGTTTTTAATGAAATAAAAATAATTTCTTTACAATGATTTTTCGTCAGACTAATTTTTAGTGAACAAACGTTGTAACTTAATTTCTCATGCAAATGTGGTGCCTAATTATGCATAATTGAATGCATTAAACAAGAAAAAGCACACATATAAATCTGAAGAATGACTCTTTACCTTCTTATTTAATTCCAAGGTAAAAAGCTTCGTTTAACTTACTATGGTAATTTTATTTTGATTTAAGTCAGCGTCATCTACACGAGAATAATAAGCATATAAAAGGTTCCATCTTCAAAAAAAAAAAACTGAGACATTAAAATACAAGTGGGGAAGTGTCTTCCGGTCTACAAGAAATCGAATTCATTATATTTGAAAATATTTTGACGTGGCTGTCAGTAAATTACATTGCTTTGACAACATAATATTTTAATAGACAAGAAGATAAACCTAGTAATGGTTGTCCCAGATTTTTTGGGCATGATCCCCTACTAACTTTTATACCCTTAATTTATTCGTTATAAAATTTGGCTATGTCTAATGGAAGGATATAAACTGCTTTTTAGCATAAAAATGATAGTTGCAACAATCAAAATGGCGAATGAGCGCCATCTTAAAAAAAAATTAAAAGAAAAGGGGAGCCTTGAGGTACATCACTATAAAGCTTTTGGTGAGTACTTTATAATCCTAAAATATAAAGTCAATACCTTTACCTAATACAAAATGGCGGTACTTTAAAAATTACCTAAATACCTGATTTGGATGGCCATATGTCCAAAAGTTACAGTTATGTGGTAATTTCTAAAAGCTCTTTTAAATATCTTTCCAATGGTGATACTAATAATAATATACTAATTTATAATAATAATACTATATTAATATAATATAATATATTAATGTAAATTTCTTGCCGACGACGTTTTTTAAAAATTTCATACCTTTAAAAGAATTTGGCCACCCCTAAACCAAAAAGCTGGCGTCGCTACTGATTAGGTAAAGATATAAACTTTATATTCTAGGGTTGTTATAAGGTGTTTTTACAAGGAGCGTGGCCATAACTTGGATGGGTGACCAGGCCGTTGTCGGTTTCGGGCAACGGCAGGCGTTGTTCTGATCGGGGTGAACGAACGGACCGGAGCAGCAATCATCCAAGTTATTGAATGAATCGTGTGTGAATGGGAAGGAGTAGGGGTCAAGGTACAATAAGCCTCCAGGCTGCAGTGCACCACCTAGGGGGAAAGTTGGACCTGGGTGGAAAGACAACGAAAGGGCGAAAAAAAGTACTCTTTAGAAGCTTTAAAATGATATGCTACAAGATCCCCCTTTTAATTTCATTTTTTCCTACGATGGCAAATATCCGCCATCTTTATTGTTGCAACTATAATTTTTAGGTCAAAAAGTAGTTTATATCCTCTCATTATTCATAATTAAATTTTATAAAGAAAAAATTAAGGGTACAAAAGTTAGCAGGGGGCGGACTATTTACGTCTACACTGTATAACGAAAACAATTAATTCCCCTGTAATAATAGACACACTAGCGTACTGAGGAGGGAAGCGGACCGCCTCGTTCCCCGGTAAGAAGTTCCCCAAAAAAGAAAAGAAGGACCCTAGGTGTTTTAAAAGAACGTACTGTCTAAAAAAACCTGATATCCCCCTTTTAACAACTCTCGTTTTACCTAAAGACCATTTGTTTGGTGATTGTCAAAACTTTGTATGCAAGAAAAGTAAGTACTGTGAAATATTATATGCTTAATTTGTTTTCTGGAAGATTAAATTTAAACAAAATATTATTTGGTCTTTCTCCAGAATAATCTATAGATTTAACCCTTTGTATTGTAAGAAACTTAATATTAAATATTTCATTCTTCATAATGTATAAAAGTTTAAATTTTCGTAAAATGGTAAATTAACTTTTTAATTTTATTCTGGAGAAAAGCCAACTAATATTTTGTTTAAGTCCTATAAAGAAACAGACCCCCACTTACAATGTTTCGCAGAGGTCTCTTTTACCTAAAGACCCGATACCTGTAGGTACGCCATTGAAAGGTTACAACGACGAACGACGTTAGTAAGTGAAGAATATTATTAACACATTTCTCTAGAATCGTATTATTTTTTTAGTCTAGTTTAACGTAGGTGGATACATAAATTGGTAACTTACAAAACCAAAAAAAAAAAACGTTTAAATGGTTATTTGTTACACAAAAACATCCCGTTAGTTACATTTTGATAACATTCATATTATTATAAACATACACGTTCGGCGCTTGAAAAAGTTTCGAATATGATTTTTTGGGCAATGGGCTTGACTCCTCCCTTGGCGGCTAACGCGTCGTCGTTGCGCTTATCAGTCCGGTCAAAGTTCGTTTGCAATTCTTCGCATACCAAGTACGTGTTAGCCGATCATGTTTACAATTTATTTTAACCTTTGGTACGAAAGCGGATACAGTAATAAAGTAAAAATGGTCTTCACTGTTGAACAAAAGATTAATATTATTAAATGGTATTGTCGTGTGGAGAGTGCAGAAGAAGTTGTCGGCCGTTATATATTTGCATATCCTGATGAGCAAATCCCTACTGCTAAAACAATTTATAATATCTGCCATAAGTTTGAGCAGTCGGGATGTGTAAATCGATGTGCAAAATGTTCTAGTGGCGATCAGGAACCTCGTCGAACACCTGACGCTAGGATTGAAAATGAGGTCAATGTGTGTGCTTTTGTGGAAATAAGTGAACCTTGTTCTAGCTCCCAAATTTCTGAAGAACTTGATATTCCAAGCTGTACAGTGCGTGATATTTTGAAAAGAAATAAGTACAAAGCCTACAAAATTAAAAACACTCAAGAGATTTTTCCAGAAGATCAAATAAAACGCATGGAGTTTTGTGAAACCCTAAGAGAAAAAAATGATCAAAATGACGACTTCACAAGTAATATTTTATTTACAGACGAGTCATCTTTTTCTCTTCTAGGTCGACATAATTCTTCAGTCGTGAGATATTGGTCTCGGGAAAATCTACATTTAAGTGTGCCATTACGAACTCAATACCCGCAAAAGGTAAATGTTTGGGCTGGTATTTTAGCCAACCACATTGTAGGTCCTTTTTTCATTGATGGTACCTTGAACTCTGAGAGATATTTACTTTTATTGCAACAAAATATTATACCCGCTGTACGAAACTTTGATGTTAATTTTAATGAAATTTGGTTTCAACAAGACGGATGTCCCGCTCACAATGCTAGACAAGTGCAGAACTATTTAACAAACACTTTTCCTGAACGGCTTATTTCCACAAGAGGTACCATACCATGGCCTCCGCGATCTCCAGATCTGAGGCCTTGCGACTACTTCTTATGGGGCTATTTGACAGAAATTCTCTACCAACACCGACATGAAAGAGCCGTTAATTTGGACGAATTGCGGCTTAGAATTATTAATATTTCTAGGTCCATTACACCTGAAATGTCAGCAAATGTACGTAGAGAATTTTACGACAGGTTGGGATACTGTGAAGCCCAACAAGGAGGTGTATTTTAGCACCTTATTAAATAATCCATTTAATTAGAATTATTTTTTTGTTTAATAGTTATTTTTCATTTTATTTTAGAATATTGTATTTTCTTTTCACCAAAGGTTTTTAAGATTTGAGCATATTAAAGTTGTTTTTTGACTTGCTATTATGGGCACGTTAAAAAACAACATAAATTTGTATCTGTCGTGAGCGCGTGAAATTCCAATACTTTATTTGAGGCTGACCTACCCATCTTCAAGCGCTTGCTAAAGTGCACTGCGAGGCAGCCGAAATTTACATTCACATCGAGCGGACCCGAGCAGTACGAGGAATCGGCGTCACTATCGGTGGGCGGTTACCTATGCAGTCGTTCTCTGTCTACTCTCTATCTATTAGTGTCTAATACATTAAAACGCAATCCGTTAGATTCAACTCGCCAAACCTGTATAACTAATTTAAGCACAATAAGTTTTTTCATCTTCATGCGCAACTTTTATTAAATACCTAATTTATTATTAAACCATAGCGAAATCTATTATTTTGCTTATTTTGCGACTAAAATAATAACCATCCTTGTTCAAATGATATCTTCTAATGAGAGTTTTTCGTAAATAGTGTTATACAAAGATAAAGACCGTAACATAATTTCTTGTGGTGTTATTTAAAACAGAAAATGGTTAAGCTACCGTTATTATAAAGTCATTATATTATGCTAAAAACTCTAAGTATAGAGCTTTATATTAATCAGCAGCGATTTTCAAATTAAAACAGTTTCTAAAAGAAAAAAACAAGTAAGATACAAAGAAAAAGTCAAACGTTTGGGAGAAGTTGTGGCCAGAATAATTAACCCCTAAAACACGGGGTCACCCGTGACCCCACCGAATAATATTTTATACATATGTCTTGTAAAAGTTGTTTTATAATATTGCCGCTACCCACTTTTTAGCTTGACTGATACTATTAGCACAGCAAATAAAGTATGCCACAGAATTTAATTGCCTGAATTATGGATGTTTGGAGTCGCCGGCCTGTTGTTGTTTGCCTAACAAAAATAGACATGTCTATCAAAAACAATAATAAAGTTAAAAGAATCTAAAAGAGATTAAAAGACGACATGAAGAAAGTAATAAGGATATTGACAATAATAATTATTACTTAAATGATATTGGAAGTGAATCTGAAGAACAAGAAAAGAAAGAAGTGGAGGCAGTCAAGGTAGTGTATGAACCAACTAAAAATAAATCGTGATGATATGATAAAGTACCTTTAGCACATCTACAAATAAGTAATATATGGAAGCAGAGGTTACAGATCGCACTCTAAACCTTTTTTTAATATACATGGACAGGAAAAAAATGATTTTGCATCTTCCAAGGCCTAAAGGGACAAAAGCTGAATAGGAAGCTTGAAAATTTTATTTTGACGACAATATGCTGCATAAAATTGTTACTCATATAAACGAAAAAATTACGTAGAAATAAGATACACTTTTCAAAAGCACAAAGATATAGAAGACAGATCGATAAAACAAAATTGAAAGACTTAATGCTTTACCGCATACAAGCAGCGGCGGATCTCCCATTAGGCTAAAGCCTAGGGGCTCCCAAAAGAAGGGGGCCCCAATGTGAAATGGACCCCGCACCGTACTAATGCACACTTGCGCTAAGAAATAAGAGAATAAGAAATAATTGCAGTATTTTAAAATATAAACCAGATATAAATATATCTGTAAACTGTAATTTAGTACTATACCACTTAGTTCCCTGTAAAATAATTCCCGATTAATTCAGCTCATCACACCGCGTCGCCGTTATTCTTCTTTGGCGTATGTCGCATCATATCATAGTAGAGATTGAGCTTAAGCGTAAAACGTGCGAAGATGTAGGTTGGCTGCGCGGAATAGTGGTGTGGTAATAGGTGAACTGTCAGATATCGGGAATTACCGAATCCCGACGAAATCAATGTAGTTAATTTGGTATTATTTGCAAGCGACATTTAAGTTGGTGTTGGTACATAATTCTGGTATTTTAGTAAACCATCTATTAACATAATCATAGAGTAGATAAACATTGTCTAGTTATTCGTAAAGACTTTGTTTCAAATAGTAATTTTTGAACTTTCGACTGAACTCCTGTGTTAGAAATGTATGGAGTTATTTGTTAAATCTTTACGTGAAGCAAAAATTTAAAGATTTTGACCAGAAAGCAGTCGAAATGAGTACACAAGTTAAAGAAAGTTTTAGTGATGCGCATAAAAGAGTAAGAACAAACATATATTCGGATGGAGAAAAAGGAAGAAATATTCTTACTGGTAGGGATAAGTTTCGTATAGAGAGTGTTTAATGTTTTATTGGATAAATTGGTGATCGAACTTAAAAAAAGAAGTATTATATATAAGGATCTTGAAGATAAATTTAATTTTTTTTAAATTGGGTAAAAAAGACTTAATTATTGAACCTGAATCAATGGAGTTCGTTATGTCATTATAAAAAATGATGTTGGGGAAGAACTTTCTAGTGAATGCTGTCAGTTTCAACATTATTTAAATATGGTACATTTTACGCAAAAGGATTGTATTACCACTTCCGAAATGTTGACGCTAATTTTTGAGAAAAACCTTATTGATATATTTCCAAATCTGTATACAGTTCTAAAAATCTACTTAACAATACCAATAACAAGCTGCGAAGCGGAACGGTCGTTCTTAAAAATGGCCTATATAAAAAATAAATACAGGTCAACAATGACGGATGAAAGATTAAATAACCTTTCAATCCTATTAATTAAATCTGGCATCACTAGGTCTATTTCTTATGACGATACAATTCGCGAACACGTAGCAGTTAAGGGCAGAAAAGAAAAGTTTTTTTGAAGTTGTCATTTGCATATAACCTATAATTATAATAAGGTGTTAGTATAATTTTGTTTAAATATTTACATCCGTCGTTTTATTTAATTTAAAAAAATTGCCTATTTTAAAAATTTAGAAAATTTATCCTCTTGGGAGCTTTGTATTGGGGCCTCAAAAATGCAGCTAGCCTAGGGGCCCAAAAACCACGATCCGCCACTGCATACAAGTAATGCTTTGAAGAATTATTATGAGAATCTAACGAAAATCTGCATAAAAAAAATTCCCATACAAAATTATTAACTTAATTACAAAACAACCAACAAAAAGATACTAGATAGGTGTTTTGCTGATTGAACTTTAAAATACCAATAATTCTTCATGGGGTCATAGGCGACCCCTGTTGTCGATTAAGGGTTAAAGAGGCCGCAATAAAACATATTTGCATACAAAGGTATTTATAACACTAATTGAAAAATATTAGATGAGACCAAATAACATTAAAGGTCCTAAATTTATACGGATTATAAAAATACTAAATACAAACAATATTCTAAATGAACGAATATATCGGTATTTAATAAATGTATAGATCTTTAAGACTAATTCTAACTTGAAATAATCGGCTATTTATAAAATATGTCCAAGGAAAATATAAAAATTAACATATTGGGATCTATTAATCATACTTTCACAATACATTTTTCAGAATTGTTAAGAATCTTGGTATTTTTTCTAGCAGTAAAAAAATGGTAAAAAGCACAGTAAAATATATACCTTTTATGTCTCTACAGCAATACTAAAATGTCAACTTCTTTAAACAATAGTGTACAACTACTTACAAAAATCACTAACACAGATAAAAATAAACTTCCTAATTAAAAGTTTCAGCGTTTTTTTATCAATTATTTTTTGATCATTACAAAACAAACAAATAAACATCAGAAACTTAAAAAAAAATAAACAGGTAAAATTTTTAAATGGAACACCTTGTATATAGTATGTTCCAGGATAGTTGTTACAAGAGGACAAATGGACAGCAATTTTTAAATTTTAAGATAACAATTTTTTTCGATTGGTATCCCTTATAAGTAAAAATATGAAAAATGCCCAAGATTAAAGTACTTTAATTTTTAAAAATAAAACAAAATTTCGTAAGTAAATATTGTATAGAATTTCATTTTTATGTCAACATTTAATGGTAAACCAATAAAGAAAAAAAATATTTTATTAGTTTTTTTCTTGTTGTGCATTAATTAAACTACACGACGAAGCGAATTTAACAAAAATCTTTAATATTTTATATATTTTTTTAAGTTTTGCTCCTTCTTGTTCGGTAGTTAAGGTTAAAAATATTATGTAAAAAATTACAATTTTATTGCCTTTACTTTAAATTTTGACATAAAATTTAATTTTCTTTAACATTTATACATACAATTATAAAAAATAAAAGTACTTTACTCTTTGAAATTTCCATATTTTTACCTATAACTCGCCCTGTATATTGCCAATCAGAGTGAAATTTTGTATTTCTTAGTTTTAGACCACGCGACTAGTGTTCACGAAATGACCGTGCCGAGTAATGGTTTTTATTTATTTACGCAAAAACCGTTCATCAATTAAAAAAAAAGTTAAAAACCCTTAAACCTTCCATAGACGACACTGGTGATACTTATTTTTTACTTGTATGCCAAAAAAATATGATTTGTTAGAATTTTTTAAAAATATATCAATTGGTATAAAAGTTATTTTAAAAAACAATAAGTTAAAACATTTTAAAAAATTTTAAAACCGAAAACTAAGAGGTTTAGGACACATTTCTTTATAAAGTTTTTTGATATTTTTTAGTGTATAATTAGCCCTTAAGTTTGGACGTTACCGTCTGGCCCACCCTATATAAAAATAATTTTTAAACTATTCAGAACTAACCCTAAAGATTATAAATATTTTTTTATAATGTTTAAACAATAATGTTAGCAGAATCTTTAAATATTAAAGTTTAGTAGTAGCTTCTATTTGTTTTTAATTGCTTTAAAATATTTTTTCAGTTAGTAAAAAGAAGAAAAAGGGGGAGTGTCACATTTTTCAATACAAAATAAATTTTATAATGCATTTAAAAGTTTTCATATTCTTTAATTTTAAAAAGTTTTCTCTGAATCAAGTTCCCTATTAGGAACTAAATGATTAATTGTTTTAAATATAATGGTCTTCGTAGTCATGACTAACTCAGCAAAAATTACTTTTACGTTCTTAAAAAAACAAAATAATGTACAGGGTGTCCGAATTTCGTTGAAATTGCAGGGTATCTCGGTTATTATTAGAGGTAGAGACTTGCGGTTTTCGCGAACTGTTGCTACTTTTTGATGAAACGAAAGAGACACTAAAATGTTTTGCATGACCCTCTTAGTTTTTGACATACAGTGCAAAAATCATTTTTTTTTATTTTTGGACGCCCCTCGTATTTCAGTTGCCTTATAACTTACAATAAAATTAAAAACTGATTTTAGCAGATATTTTTACGTTGTGGTGTAGTTAGATTTTTAAAAAATTTATATTATTCGAGATATGAACCAAACATATGATTCTGCTTATGGAACATCTTGTATATTTTTATTCAATAATTTACAGAGGATAATAATTTTTTAAAAATATATAACATTCTTTAGTTATTTTTAAATTTTAGACCCTAAATTAATGTTTTTAATTTTAAAATTAAATTTTGCATAGTGGGCGATGATATAGACTTTATAACCAAAGAATAAACTTTGCCCAACGTTCACAATTCATTTTCATTTTACAGCAAAACCTAAGCTTTAACTAGTTTATTTTACCCAGGATCCCTATTCACTCCTCCTTAAGTTTTTTCACTTATTAATAAATTAAAAACTGAATATATTCAATTAGCTATATTGTTTTTATATATAAAAAGGTGATTATTGAACTTTAAATATTAAAGGTATTAGTTTTATACGTGGCTTTCTAGTATTTTGTTTTAAAACAAATGTATTTAAAAAAATGGATACATATTAATTTTTGACACTGATTTGAGTATAAACACAGAGTGGCGCTGAACCAAAATATCCAGTTTTTAATTAATTAATAAGTAAACAAACTTGCAGAACCGAGGGAAAAAGGAGGGTGCTAAGCGGGGCCAAATTATAAAATAAAAATTAAAACTAGATTTTGCTGTAAAATGTAAACAAATTATAAACTTAGGGCTTACTTCATTCTTAGGTTATAAAATCTATATCATGGCCCACTATGCGAATTTCAACTTTAAAATTTTAAACATCAATTTAAGGTCTAAAATTAAAAAATGACTATAGGATGTTATATATTTTTAAAAAGCACTTATTTTCTTAAATTTATTAAATGTAAAATATACAGGGTGTTCTATAGAAAAAATCATTTGTTTGGTTTATATCTCAAAAATATACTTTAAAAAATATATGTAACCACACCACTGGATTCTACGTAAAAATATCTACCAATATCAGTTTTTACTTTTATTGTTAGTTATAAAGCAACTGAAATACAAAGGAGTCCAAAAATAGAAAAAAAATTCGCCCTGTATATCAAAAGTTAGGACGGCCAAAAAAATATTTTAGTGTCATCTTTTGTTTCATTAAAAAGTAGCAACAGTCTCTATCTCTAATAATAACCAAGATACCCTGCAATTGCAATGAAATCCGGACACCCTGTACAGTATGTGTACAGGGTATCCCATTTTAGTTGCAACTGAAGGGTATCTCACTTATTAATAAAGATGAAACCTTGCGGTATTTGCAAGATAAGCTATTTTTTTGTAAAACAAAAATATATCATAAACAAAGCCGCCATATCCCTCTTAGTTTCTGAGTTACAAGGAGAATATGAAAATTTAGCAGTTTTAGGTTGTATTTTCAAAATCGCCCTGTAGCTTAAAACCTAAGAGGGCGATGACGACTGTGTTTATGGAATCTTTTGTTTTTTAATAAAGTGGCTAAGGTTCGCGAAAACCGCACAGTTTAAACTATACTTTACTTTTGTTGTAAGTTACAAGACAACTTAAATACGAGAAGGGTCAAATAATGGAAAAAAATTATTTGTATGGCTAGAACAAAAAATAAACAATACATTTATTTTTCAGTGATTTTGATTCGTTAAATCAATAGGTAGCAATCTCCGATCGTAACCAAAATACCCTGCTATTGCAACAAAATTTGAACACCCTGTACATATATTATAAATTGGGCATACAAAATTATTAAATGCCTATGTATTTACCCTTATTTTCCTTTAACCATTTACTATCGGACTGTATCGATTATCAGACTTCAGCGGCAACAATGCTGGCTGACCGCGTGTCCGTATCACCCGATGACACACTTGGTAGAGTTCATTGTGCGACTGTGGATGCAGTGTTTGTTTGTTGATTTATTTCGTTAAGGAGTAAAAACACAGATAGACCTATTTCTCGTTCTATATGATGTGTTTTTCTGGCTTATCAGGATTTAATTTTTTGATAACTGACTCTGCGCCGTTGTTTATTTTACCAAATAGAGAGCTTTTTCAGCCGTTACCTAGAAAAAAGGACTTCCGTAAATATCGAGTTGTCACTTGAAACTCGACGTAGCATGTTTGTGTAAGTAAGGAATCATGGTGATATAAGATAATGTTTACAATTTTATTACAATAATATAATAAAGTAAACTCTTTTTAATAAAATATAAATAAAAATAAATAAGAAGCAAATAAAAAAGGGTATTAAATGTAATTAATATATATAAAAAAAACTTTGATATTAAACTTCGATTGTCTTTATTTTTTACTGATTGACAAGACGTTTCGGATAGTATCTATCTTCAATAGCTTTTAAGTGATATCTAAAACTACGACTTAAACAGGATGTTTCAAAACTATATGATTAAACTTTTAGTGGTTATTCAGTGCAACAGCAGAAAACATTTGAGTATAGGGACCCATTTAGTTAGAAAGACAATAAGTTGACTAAATATGATTTAATGTATTTAATTTTTTTGTTTTGTACATGATGTCATCACAACAATTGTTCAAAATGTCAATGTTTAAAAATTTTATTATGTTATTTTTTATTGTTTGTTTTCTAATTTAATATTTTTGTTTATTATTATTTTTCATTTAATAGTTATTGTGATAATATTATGAACAAAAGGACAAAATAAAATACATTAAATCCTATTTAGGCAACTTATCGTCTTTCTAAATTTTAACGCGTCTTACGGCCGTATTCACCAAGCTCTGACAAATATATATCAGACTAATAGCCTGCTTAAAAGAAAAAGAAGTGAACTGTGTACTATGCCGTGTTCACCGAAGCTTGACCGATTTTTCACGATTCAGCAACGGCTCTTAGGTATTTAGTATGTCGATACTAGGCTTGCTTAATACGTTCTTGTTGTTCAAAATCTTAGCAGCTTCCTTAATTTCTTTTTTTTTTCAGTGTTCTTCTGTGTTAAGGGGCTGTACATATACAGTTATAAGGCAAAAAAGCGAATATTCCAGAATTTTTTCTAAGAAAACTTTTAAACTTATTGATCAAACAACTTGGATACCACATTATGGTATCTTTAAACTATATATTAAGACGTTTTGCGGTAACCACTATATCTCTGAATTAGTTCTTTTAAAATTTAAAAGCCAAACAGATATTGTTAAAGTAATGTTAAATCTAGTAATTAAATGAATGGGAAAATATTTTTTAAGCAAATGATTTTGACCAAAATTTCGGTTTTATATTATATATAAAACAGAAAATATTTATGGATAAGAAAAAATCTTCTATTAATTACTAAAAATATATTTAAGAAGCTCGTGTTAAAGGACCCCGCTCAAGCCTTAGGAAAAGTGGCTTTCGGTTATTTTTTTTAATTTAATATGTTGTAGGTCTTAACTTCCTGACTAAATGTTCTTATGGACACAATGTTTGATCGCTTCTAGTTTTAAATGTATAGAGCCTTAAAGTTGGATATTTGCTAAGTTAAGATTTCGAGTACCTTCTATGGTTTTAATTTATTTTCTATCTTACTAAGGCCTTAACAGAACATATTTAAATAAATATCAATAGGGTATTATATAAAAAAGTAAAATAAATGTAAAGTTTTTATATAGAATGTTTCTTATAGCAGTGGCGTCGGAAAATATAAAATTCTTATAGTTGCCAAAATACAAAATCTCCAAAAATGACATATTTGAGTATAAAAGATCAAACGGCTAGAATTCAATATTGTTTTTAAATGATAGTGTGCAGGCATTTTGAAAGATATTAACACATTTTGGTACCGTTAAAATATACAGGGTGGAAAAAAAGTGGTCTTGATTTGTATTTTTACTATGCTATCTAATTGTAAGTTAATATTATCTACTTAAGCAAATAAAAAGATAAGATTTGTAATGTTTTTAAAAGTAATATAGCTCAATTTTAAAAATGTTTCTATTTAACCAAGAAAAAATGCCTATTATATCTCCAAATTATACAGGATATATTTTCAAGGTGTCTCTAGCCTTTATTTTTTCTCTCCGCTGATTTTTATATGATGAACCAAAAATGTTTTTAAAAGGTCCCACTTATAACCTTTTTAAGCGAAGAGATGCTCAAACTGTAGTTATTAAGGGGTCTACTTATACAGGATGTTACAAATTCAAAATTAAACGATATTGGAAACGGTAGGAGAGACAGGGTTAGTTAAAGGAGTATAAAAGTTAAGTATTTTAATGCCTAACAATATTTAAAAATATATAGACCATTTAAAGTTATCCGAGAAAAAACAAAATTTTATCAAAAAGCTTTTTTAAATTTAATTTAAAATAAAACGTTTCTTTGCTATTGTTGCTTAATTAATACTTAAAAATGTGTTTTATTTTGAAATAAACTCGGAAAATAAAAACTGTTTTGCAAATTTTGTTTGGATAACTTTGAATTGGCTGTATATTTTTAAATTTTCAAATTACTAATAAATATTATTAGGCATTATTATGCGCAACTTTCTACTACTTTAACTAACCCTGTATCTTCTACCGTTTTAAGATCGTAAGGAGCACCTAAAATTTGTAACACCCTGTATAAGTAGACCCTAAAAACCTACAGTTTTAGGACCAGTAGCTTTGAAAAAGGTAATAAGAGGGATCTTTTGAAAACATTTTGGGGTAATCATATAAAAATCAGCGGAGAGTAAAAATAAAGTCTAGAGACACCTTGAATTTAACCTGTTTAATTGGGGGATATAATAAGATTTCTTTTCTTGTTTTATAAAGAAAAACCCCCAAAACTAAGCTACTAAAATAGTAATTTTTGGAGTTTTTGTATTTTAGGCAACTTTATAATAAATTTATATTTTCCGACGCCACTGCTATAAGAAAACCCTATTAAAAACTTACTAATTACTATTTAATATAATATCCTATAAATATTTATTAAAATATGTTCTGTAAAAGCTTTAGTAACATAGGAAATAAATTAACATCATAGGTGGTACTCGAAATCGTAACTTAGCAAATATCCAACTTTAAAGCTCTATAACTGTTAAACTAGAAGGATCGAACATTGTGCCTAAAAGAGCATTTAACTATGAAGTTGGGATCTACAACATATCAAATTTAAAAAACCTAAAGGCACTTTTCATAAGGATTGAGCGAGGTACTTTGTGAGTTATCGCCTTAGCCGTTTTTTTAAGTAATGTTGGTCACTGACTTTGAAAACACAAATAATGTGCCACAAGACCCCCTTCCCATTTAATTTTTTTCCAAGATGGCTCACAACAGTCTCCTTAAATTTTTAATATTTTAAATCTAAAAGTTGTTATTTCTTTAATTAATTTGTTGGAAAAATAAAAAGGTGAGGATATTAAAGAAATGCACTGTATAGAGTGCATTTTATAAAAACAAATATTTTAAATACGCCTTATCTCCACTTATTTAACATTTTTATTAAAAAACATTTTTGAAATCTAATAATATTATTCTTATTTTAATTTTATGTTTTTAATTATCAAATAGATTACCAAGAAACATTGTATGCTGATAAAAAAAATATTCCGGTATCAGCAACGGCACTACAAATAAGCATACATACAACGTCTCCAAGATAAGGAGAGCCAGTAGGGGCATCTTGGAAATGGATGGAGATACAAAGTCGGTTAAATGAGAACAAAGTGGATGTTTTATGTGCCTAATAATATGCTGTTTAGAAAGTTTTAAAATTCCGAGTATTTCCGGAGATATCCAAAAAAACTAACCAGAATTAAAACAGTTTTACATTGCCACTTTTTCTGCTTTATCTTATGATCGGATTTTATTTAAAATACGACGTTTTGTTTTTGTGGGACCATCATCAACTGTATTTTTGAAATACGGTCCGAGATATTCTAATATTCAAATTTAAAAATTGATTTTATTACAAATTTAATAATGATGTATCACATATTTGGGTGTAATATTAATAAAAACCCGTATTTTTAAAAAATTATAAAAATAGTAAACTGCGATTTAGTAAATAAATTACTTTAGTAAACCAAGCAAAACTTAACAAAACCCCCTAGCATCACTAAATTACATTGTTTAATACGGTCCTGCTATTATACTTAATATCAAAATCTCAAAGCTAATTATATTTTAAATTTATTTATGGTTAAACTGTAAAACGGACCTGTATTTTTCAGAATTCTGTAAAAATAGTAAGCTCTCCATTTTCAATTCAACTTTTACATTGGTAAAAAACTAATAACTAAAAAATTCACAAATAATAAATGATCAAATGATTTACTAACAAAATAACAATTTTTATATGGAACTTATTTAAGCTTTTTTCTAGTCAGGTAAATCAAACAACAAGCAAAACATTTTTGACAATTTTAAGTTGTAATTTATCCAAAATTTCAAAAGAGCCTGAAAACAAATATTAAGTTGATGGTAGATATTTTTTAACTTAACATTGACGGTATAATGGTAATATCGTTAATCTGCGCAAATGCAAAACAAAATAAAAAGGTTTTAAGTGACTATGCATACATTTTTCTGTAAAATTCTTTACAAAATTTTCATCAGTGGCGTTCAAACAAGATTTGTATTGTTGCAGAACACAACAGTATGCCATTGCTTTTCCTTCGAATCAGTATTATTTGTGAAATACTCATTTACTTTAAAGTGAATTTGGTCTCTTGATATCTATTCTTAGTATAAAGTCATTTGATGCATGATAAAATCGCTAAATCTGATATTTTTAAATTTTAAGACACATGAATTAAAGGAAGTAATGGCGGAATGTTGAGTAACTCTCTCTTTTTGTATTAATTGATGTCCCGTTTACATAATTAGGCAATAACTTATAATTAAACTCTTTTAGGCATTAAAATCAAGGCACTGGCTAACCCACCGCCGACGGTTTTGCTCAATTATAATTTATTTGTTGTTACCCCTAGTTTTTACTTATTATATTGATACAAGTCTGCCGTCCGGCGGTTTTGTTTATAAAAACTATTTAAAACCGCCAAAAATAG
Organism: Listronotus bonariensis; assembly: GCA_014170235.1. NCBI lineage: Eukaryota > Metazoa > Arthropoda > Insecta > Coleoptera > Curculionidae > Listronotus > Listronotus bonariensis. Next base: position 83,631 of record JACEGR010001718.1, read on the forward strand.
TTAAAGATCATTTAACCTTATTAATTTTGTAATATATTTTGCTGTGCCGTGGGCTTTGGTTTTTTTATCTTTGGACAATCCACGAAGGCTGAAAGCCTAAATACTAACGTACCGTGGGTGTCTTAAGCAAGGTAAGAGGAAGTTTGTTAACACGGGACTTAAAAACTTGAAGATTTGGGGGAAGGAAAGGCCTCCGCTGGCAGTAAGTTCCACAGTCTAGAAACTCTAGGGATGAAAGAACGAACGAAGTGGGAAGTTCGGGGCCTGTCCAATTGGACCGTATAGGGATGCATACGTGCGGCACCACGAGTTTCTCTGGTGGGAGCCGCAAGAGGGACTATACTGTATAATTCGTCGGAGCAGAAGCCGTAAAAGTATCTATAGAAGAGCGATAGATCTCCCACAGCTCGACGTTGGGCAAGAAAAGGAAGTCTTTAAGTAAATAAAGGATCATTAATAAGACGAACAGCTCTTCTTTGAATGGCATCAAGAATGCTGAGGGTTGTAGGGGATGCCATTCCCCAGACATAAGAACAATATTTCGGAGAAAATCGAATTTGGGACACATACAAAGTGTATAAATTGGAAAGAGAAAAATACTTTTGGCTCGAAAGAAATCCAAGCTTTTTGAACCCGCGGTGGCTATAGATACAATGTGTTTACGCCAGTTAAGGTTATTTTCAAATGTGATACCCACAAGGTTAAATGTGTCCCCGCTCTGCAAAACCTGGCCATTCATAAGCAAAGGGTGAGTGTTTGATAATTTTTTCGCGACAAGGAACATGATTGTGTTTTGGATGCATTAAATTGAACGAGATTTTTGGCGCCCCAATCCAATATCAAATTGAGATTCTGTGAAAGAGATATCTGCATCGCCCTGCGTTTGCTTTCCAAGTCGAGTTGAGAGATTGGTTTGAGAACACTGAAAAGTGGGTTTTTATACAGCCAAATTAAAAAGTCTTTAAAAAGTATTTTTAAAGCGAAAATTAATAAATTCTTAAAAAATGCCTATTTAATTATAAATGTTAATTTTTCTTTTGATTTGTAACTTTTTAAAAGGTGATCTGGCAATTCTTTATTTAGGAAAAAACGGACCTTTTGATTCTCTACTTACAACCCTATTTTATTTCTAAAAATAAATCCAGTCGGTCCAGAGTTAGAAACGATTGAAATTTAGATCTAATTTGTACATGAGGTTTTTAAAAGTCCTCTTCCTCTCAATCCTAATATGAAACAATATATTAAGATAGAAAAAAATCGGGGAAAAAAGGTGTCATTTTAAATAATCTTGGGCATAATCACAAATTCGGTCACGTGACCTAGTGTCAGGGCGGCACTAGCAACACACTTTTTAAATAGAAAAGGAAGTAATGTAGCACATTGCTTTAAAGGTTCTTTGATTCTCTATTTAACGCCACTTTGTTTTTCAAGACCGGCGTAGCAGCTCTAAAATTACAAGCCAATATTATTAAAACCGCACTGTTTCTACAGTACGAGCCAAATTTCAAACGGTTAAAAGTCTGAAACTGCTGGGCAAATTTTCAGAAACAAAGTGGCGTTAAGTAGATAATCAGGCCTTTTAAAGGAGGTACTACGTAACCCCTCTTTCCATTCAAAAATATTGCCAGTGCCCCTTGCCACTAGGTCACGTGACCGAAATTATTTTTATGCCAAAGTAATACCTTTTTACCTAAAATTTACCCGATCTTGTTATCTTGTTTAACATAAAAGATAAACGGGGAAACTATTGTATTCTTCTTACTGTATAATTTATAAAATTCAATTCAAAAACTGAAAATGTATACATACGTACATAAGCATAATTAATTAAAATCTTAAAAATAAACTTTTTGCCTACATTTTTTTTTATTTTGATATTACTTAATTAGTAAAAACATAAAAAATAGAAAATTTCAAGAAAATATATACAGGGTGTATCAGAACTAAGGGATTATACTTCCAAAGGTTATTCAGGGCAACAGTAGAAAAATTCGAGTATAGGGACCCATGTCCGGAAAAGTGTCACTGCGGCACTACGATCTTAAGAGGCGTTAAAATTTAGAAAACTTTCTTTACATTATATCATCACAATAAAATATTAAATAAAAAAAAATTATTAAATTAAAAAAAACTATTATTAAAATAAAAATAAAATATTAAAATTTTTAAACCTTGACATTGACATTGACACTTGGTGTTATGATATCATGTACAAAAGACAAACATTAAATGCATTAATTTCTATTTAGGCTATACAGCCATGGTAACACTTTTCGGACATGGGTCTCTACAATCAAATTTTTCTACTGCTGCACTAAATCACCCCTAGAAGTTTGATACCATAGTTCTGAAATACTTTGTATATGAACACGGGTTAGTAGAAAAACCGAAACGGTGGATAATCTTAGCAACTGTTAATTGTAAATGAACCAAGGGGTAACTGAACATGAAGAATTTAAAAATTATATTTCCAAGGTTGCAAAGTTTATAGGTTTCTCTCTAGGTTGGTGAATTTTAAAATTTTAAATGGAATACCCTATTTTTTAACATTGTAATCAAAGGGTACTATCATCAGCATAACTATGAATGGGATTGGTTGTGAAAGAAAGAAGGTCGTTGATGTGAAATAGAAACAAAGTTGGTGCTATTACCGAACCCTGAGGCACTCCAGCATTAATTTCGTAAAAGCTTGAAGAGTGGCCATCAACAATGACTGATATACGTTGATTAGAAAGATAACTGGAGAGCCAAGAGCAGAGTTTAGTTGAAAAACCGTAGAAGGAAAGTTTATTAAAAAGTGCGTCATGCCAGACTTGGTCGAAAGCTTTAGATATATCAAAAGCAACGATCTGGGACTCACCTAGAAACTCAAGAGACTCATTCCAGTTGTGTGAAACGAAGGAAACAAGATCTGCTGTAGATCTCTTGTAGCGAAATCCGCATTGTCTGTCATGTAAAATTTTATGTTTTTCTAAATACCTAAGAATTTGCGAGTTAACGGATTTCTCCATTACTTTACAAAGCATTGAGAGAAGTGAAATGGATCTATAGTTGGATGGAAGAGATTTAGATCCTTTCTTCAGAATAGGCTGGACACGTGCAGCTCTCCAGCTGTCTGGAAAAATACCCGTGTCATAAGAAATTCGAAAGAGCCTCGTTAAAATAGGTGCAAGTTCAGGAGCACATTTTTTTAAAACGATTGCTGGTATTCCATCTAGCCCAGATGATTTCTTGGTGTTAAGAGAAGAAAGGATACGCTTAATGTGTTTTACCTTAGAAATAATATTGGGCATTTTATGAGGAACTCAAAGAATAGTTGGAATTGTATGATTGACAAGTGGATAAAGGGTTGAATTGGCAGCAAATTGTTTAGCAAATAGTTCGGCCTTTCCTTTGGATGTAGAAATAATCTCATCTTCCACAGTTAATGGTGGAAGAGAACTGGTACATAAATTTCAACTGATGTTTTTGGCAAAGGACCAGAAGGATTTGCTGCTATTTGAGCAAGAACGTACTTTGTTTTTTATACAGTTATCAAAGGAGTCTTTGGCTCCTGAGATTATTTGGTGGTAGTGGTTTCTTGCTTCAATGCTGGCCTGTCGGTTTTCTGGAGTAGGATCCTGCAGAAACTGCTTTATAAAGATAACTTTTAAATTCTAGCCTTGTCACATGTTTTAGTGAACCAAGGTTTGTGATTAGAGGTTTGATGGTTTCTTGGGTGTGAGGTACATAGGTTTCAACACAATAGAATTGACTCGGTCAGTTGCTTACAGATTTCGGAAGGATCCTGGGAAGAAATGCAGATAGTGTCCCAGGGTACGTGGCAAAAATGTCCCCTAAGGCCATCCCAGTCGGTTGAGTTGTAGTGCATACGGTGCGTGTTGGCATGCATTCATTTACCTCCAGGATCTGAGTAAGATATAGTAATCAAGCCATGATCTGAGCGACCTAGATGAGCAGTAACAGATGCTTCATAAAGTTCAGGGTTAGAAGTAAGAAAAAATATCTAAGGGGTTTGAACTATAATTTTGCACTCTAGTAAGTAGGTAGGAATCATAATAAGGTTAGTAAGAGAGTTACTGATTGGGAAGATTTCGGATGCTCTGTCTTGAGGGTTGGATTTTTGAAGAGCCTAGCCAGTCCTTATTATGGACATTGAAATCGTTAAGCACGATTACTTCGGCCATTGGAAACTGGCAAATGATACTGTCGATCTTTGTTGAAAGAAAGTCAAAGAATTCGACATAGGAATTGTTAGATGGAGATCGGTTCAAACGACAGATCAATTTAGTAGAAGACCTAAGGAAAAGTTTGAGTCAAAGACATCGAGCCTACCCGATTCAAGATTGAAAACTCGAGCACAAGCCAGATTGTTGCGAACATGTCACACACGCCACCATGTGGGCGAAAAAGACGAAATAAGTTCGTAGCCTGGGAAAAGCAGGTAGCTGGTTAGAGTTTTAGAACTTATTTGTGTCTCGTTAGAAACAGTATGTGGGGCTTAGATGACTCAAGGTGATGGTGAACGTAGTTTTATATTGGTGTTAAGCCCATATATTTGCAAAGAAATCAAACCTTTCGATGATGGCCCCCGGATGCACCCTCGCCCGGAGATCCAAATGAAAATTATTTTACCTCCGGAATATTTACTCCCGGGTGTGCCGCCATCATGTTTACGTTTTTTGGGGTAAAAGAAAAAAGAAAAAAAAGGAAGGAAGAAGAAAAACCGACTCACTTACCCAGAACCCGAAACGTGCGTTAGAACTTCACGGGTCCTTTAAAGTTAGTGGGGTGGTACCTCCTCAGGCAGACGGCTCCTCTACCACGTACTACTACTTTTAGTTTTGTTCTTTATTATTGTAGTTTATAATAACACCCATTTGGATAAACAAAGTGGAGTAGTAAAGCGGGATGAGGACAGGCAGATAAAACCACTATTGTATTTATACTAACGTTTTGTGGTTGACGTGCCACTTTATCAGAGCTATAATTAAAAAAGACACATTACAAAACTATTTCATCACATGGACCCAATAATTTACAACACCCAAATCACTTTAATAAAATATTGTTAGTCAAAAAAGGCAAAGAAATAACTTATCAGGACGTCATTGTCAGCAATAAAGTCAGCAATTATATATAACTTTTCTCCTTTTTTTTAAGTGGAAAATTATTTGTCTGAAAATTATAATAGGGCAATAAAAGATAGAAATAAAAAAATATATAAGAAATTATTAAGAAAAAAATATAATATAATAAAAAGTTATTTACCTATCCGGAATTGACCTCGGAATTTGTGGCTTACTAGTCACCACTCGTAGCCCTTTAGCTATGGGCAACTTGAATACATTTTTAAACCTTGATAATATGATTTGAGAAATAGGTTGTGTTCATAATTCATAATTTTTTATGTTGTAACTTTTTTCCTTTTTCTGAGAATTTTAAAGTTTGTTCCACCCTCAATATATGCATACTTTAATTGGTAATACTTTAGTTTAAGTTCAATAAAACGATCAGTTTTTTTCTTGCCGTTTAAATACTTTTGGCTTTTTTTTCTAAAAGGTGTACCTACATAACTATTTTTTAACCTATGAAGAGCTTCGACAAAATCTTCGTATGGGTCAAATGTGTCTCCCAGTTTTATTTTTGTTTGTTGATCAATAATAAAAATAATATTAAACAATAAAACAAATAATTATTAAAGGTATGTTAACTTTAACTACTAATCGGATAAAATAAGTAAAAACCGGCGGTAATAACAAATTACTTTAAAGTTTTGGCGGTTTTTATATACGTAAATAGATAAAACAATCAAATCATTATTTAAAGGTAAAAAAGTGTTAAACTGTTAAAAAGTTATTTTGTTTACACCTAATGTAGTGTACTAAAATGAAGTACATAATCCTCACGATAACAATCACAAATACAGTGTTTTATGTAACAATGAAAAAGAGACAAATATTGACAATTTTACCTGTGAGTTCTATTTTTAGAATGATGAGGGACTGATCGGATTAAAATTGTATGTCTTTTTATTTGGCCCGATCGATTCTCAACTGTTTCCAATTGACTCGAAAGGGAATTGCATTTTGTATTCATTTTTGTACAAATGTCAATTAAAAAAAGAACACTAAGGATATAAATTATTAATCAGTAAGATTCCTACCCAAAGAGTTTTAACTTAATAAAGGGTCTTTTAATAGGAGTGATATTATTTCAAATAGAAATTTGTTGGTTTCTTATTCATTTTTTTTTAATTTCTGGTGTTACTATATTTAGTATAGTGTGCAGTTTTATATTGCAGCGTCTAATTCTTTTATAACTTCCGGTTGGAAGTTATAAAAAAATTACCAAGACTGTAGGTCAGTTGTCACCACCCAACGTTTGTTGACTCAGAAATTGGGTTGCCATTATTGGTACTCTGGGAAGGTTATCCCCCGCACTGTGGAAAAGTTTGTGAAAGAGTTTTGACGTAAGGTTAACTTACTTTTCCACAGTGCGGAGTATAACCTACGCTAAGTACCGATGATGACAACCCAATTTTCGAGTGAATAAACGTTAAGTAGCCACAACTGACCTACAACTTTGGTAATATTTTACAGTACTTCTAACCGATCCAGAGGAATCAGACGCTGCATCATAAAACTGCACACTCTACTTAATATATTAATACCTAGAAATTAAAAATATATAGATTAGAAACCAAAAATCTCTATTTGAAATACTATTACTCTTATTAAAAGACCCTTTGTTATTTTTTTATGTTATCATATAGTTACGTTAAGCTTATCTGAAATCTAAGCCAAAAATATATGGTTATGCATTTTCCTTGTACTTTTAATAACACGGTGCAACTCTTATTAACTCTTCAGCAAAATATAATCACTAACGTTTTAAAGTTAAAAGTAGGAGTTATACTAGGTGCCAACAACATTAATACCAATCCTGTTATTTTTTTAGAAAGTGTTATACCGGCCCTTGTTAGGAGAAACTTTTAGATTTACCAGCCAAGATTAGTATACCCATTTTCTATTTTGTGTAAATTTATCATTTTACCGGGTATATAAAAGAAGATTGGTAACAATCTAAATAAAGAAACAAAACAAAATAATTTTTTTACTTAAAAAAATATTATGTCACTCTTCAAAAAGTCATTTAAGTCAACGCTAACCTAAGTTTATTCTAAAACCGGCTTATTAGACATGTTTGTGTTTCATGGTAAAAAACTAAAGAAATACAGGTTTTTTACTAACGCATGTTTTAAAAACCTATTTATAAAGTATAAATGTATTATATACAGTGATCGCCAAAGAGTTGGACACATATGGGAAATTTTTTTTTACATAAAATAGCACTTTTACGCCTGCGGCTAAGAGTTGTTGCCCGAGCTCCGCGATTATTTTTTTGTTAAAAAAAAAAACGTTTTTTTTCGTTTTTTTAAATATTTATTTTAAATTTTGCATCTCGGCCCAAAATTAACTTCTAAATATCTTATTTAAATAACTTTTTAGATACTCAACCAACTAACCTCACTTTTTGATATTTTAGTTTAATTTTTATTGATTATCTTTCCAACGGACGCCCATGAGCCGAATGTCACTATTGAGTTTTTAGGTTACTCAATAAGCTTAGGTGTGTGCCAAAAAAGTTTTTAATATTTTCAAAAATAATTTTTTCCCATATGTGTCCAACTCTTTGGCGGTCACCGCGGCTGTATCTCTAGAACTATTAATCGTACGGCTTCCGAAAAAAACATTCTTTGGTAAATATGGCCAACAGAAATGCAGAAAATTCTTTTAAGATTTTAAGTCGATCGCTAGAGGGCGTAACGGTTCCACAAAATAGAAAAAAACGGTTTTTCTTAAAATATTTCCTAATAACCCATGTCACAAATATGTTTATTGCAATTAAGAAAAAATTAGAAAAGTTTTTTGTATAAAGCATTTTTTCTGTATTGCGAAATAAGGAGGTGGAGGAAGGAACGAATATTTATTGGAATAAAACTTAACAACTTTCGTGCTACTTAATTGATTTTAATAAACTTAGTATCATTTGAAAAAGCATTTAGGGACTCTTATAATAAAGTATTATTATTTCCAGTTTATTGTTGTTTCTAGTCTTTTCAAATTTTTGAGATTTTTCAAAAATTTTAAATACATTGGTTGTTCTTTTTTAGATCGTATTATAGAGCGTCAAAAATATAAAAAAATTGTAAAAACCCTAATCAATATCGTTATTTGTTTTAGAGATATGAATAAAAATAAATGTTAATTACTATAAACTGTCGCAGCACCAAAACCAGCTTCCAAACTTATGACCACTAATTTAAATCACTCTCGAAAGCACTTTCTGAGATATTTTTATAAATATAGACGGAACCTGTTTATAACACTAAAAACAATCACAAACATGACTTAAATTAAATAACACAAACTTTGTTTGCTGTAATGTATTTTTTTCCAGTAAAACCTAAATAACTATTGAACAAAACGGATATACCTATAATATAATATTATAAAAAGGAGTCAAGAGATCAAATTTGGTTTAAACAAATATTTACCCTAAACCCCTTACGTAGGACACTGGTATTTTTTGTATAAAAAAATGTCTTCTGTTGCATAGCAGAAGTCTACCAAACTTTAAAAAATATCTGTATTGGTAAAAAAGTTCTTAAAATCAACTAAAGATTAACACCCTTAAGGATCAGCATCTTATTCTGTAACACCTTGTATATGCTAAAACGTTGATTACATTTTCTTCGGTTCTAGCATTACGCCGTTTTTGGAATACAGGTCTGCGAAAGCTTCTAGTGGTACGTAATCGTTGCACCAAGCATGAAGAAGGGGTGGTAATGACGCCGGTTTAGATACCGCCCGAATACCGCCTTGCATACTCCCTTGTAGCTATTGGCGCATTTTGATAGCATTTAAAGTAAACAGAAATCATACCTACAGCTTCTTCATTCGTAAAATGCGTTTTACTGAATAAATTAAAGTTTAAAACAAAAAAACTCATAATAGGTATTTGACGCTGCTTTCCAATATTGTTTTTTTTCAAAGCCTACTTAAGTTATGAAACCCATGGAACTGCGAAATCAAGGTTGTTCTTCGAAGGAGTAAAAATGATATGCATGTGGTTTTTATATTTCCATATGCCGGCATTTTTTCCTGTTTATAATAGTATATTACATTAGCAAGTGTGGAAAATGACTAATTTCACACGAGTGGGAATATTGTAGCACGAGGCGTTAGCCGAGTGCGACAAACCACGAGTGTAAGAAAGTCATTTTCACACGAGTACTGTACACTATTTTTCCTACGACCACAAATTATTCACCAAAAAATAAATAAATTAAAGTTTGTCTGTTCAGAAAAAATAAAAAACAATTGATAACTTTGCAACACTAGGGTGATATTTACTTTGCAACACTAGTGTGATATATACTTTTCCTCACTGCTATATTATACTGTTTTGACAATATTTTACATCGAAAATCACCTACCTAAAAAGCATTATATAACTTTTATCATTTTGGAATTTAAAAAGCCCTCACTTAATAAAAATTGTATGGTTTTGTTAGGTAATAACGCTAATAGTTTAATACGGTTTTCTGCTATTATAAGGGTTTTTAAAAACTATCGATTCTTACATATTTTAGACACTCTTCTAAATAAAACGTAAGTGGTGCATATCCAAAATATTCCGTTTTTAAAAAATATCAGTAAATAAACTTACGGGACCGGGGAGTGAAAAGGGGTGCTGGGTGGGGTAAAATTGGTAAAACTAGTTAATGAAACTGAACATCACATGTAAAATTAAGTAAAAATAACAGTTTTTCCTCATATTTTTAAGAAAAAATATAAAAAATATGAAAATTGTAAATGCATAACCTAAAGTCCTTAAAGTAAGGAAAAACGACTACCAAACGTCAGTTACCATAGGCGATTTCGGCCTGTTCTGGTACTCCGACTTTGGTAGGTACCAATTGGTATGTTTCACGTCACAACTGTTACGTCTGTGTATAGTAGCATCCAAATTCGTTTGGTACATTTTTGGTAGGTCAATAGAAGAAGAATCGTACCTAACAGTTTATTGTTTTTTAAACTTTGTTTATTTAGCAGCAATATTTAAATTAAAATATTTGCAATTATTACTATAGGGGTAAGGCTGTTTTCTTATCAAAAGAAATAAATTTTAGAGTAAGACCAACAACATTAGAAAAGGATAAGAGCATACCAAACCCATTTACCGACCCGCAAGCCACGGTATAGCATTTGACAAACCAAAGAGGGTACCAAAGTTGGCGTGTCGTCACTATTTTGACATCCGAAATTGGTTGGTAGGCATTTAACCAACCAAACTGGGGTACCAAAGCGGGCCGAAAACGCCTACATGCAAAATATGGAAAGCATTTGGCAACGTCGGAAGGGTCTGATTCTATTTATGAATGGATAAAAGAAAGTGGATTCATAAAGTGTGTATTAGCCTTAGGTTTAATTAGGATTAAAAAAGATTTAACTAGTTGTTTGAGTACACGAAGAAAGAGAGGAAGGAATTTGATCTATAGGCTTTTTTCTCTGGCGCTTTAGGTCGAACGGTCAAGCGGCAAGGCTGCCTCTATAAAGTACGTGCTCAAAGGTAGAAGGGAGATTTTAAATTTGATCTACTTACCTGACAACACTGTGCCAGTCAGTGAAAGTTGTTTTTTGTGGTTATGTCTATTTTTGTTTATGTTTTTATTTTTTCGTAAATTTTAATAAATATAAAATAAGATGATTTTCGCTAATTTGGGTTCTACCGTTTAAGGTAAATAAAAAGTTTTTTTACTGTCACTACAATAAATATGTCACTTGCAAAACCAATAGCAGTTTTTAGAATGACATCATAATATGTATCACACCAGTGTTGTAAAGTACTTTGCAACACTAGTGTGATATAACGCATTTTCTATGCATGAAATCAGTGTGCTATTTGCTATTTTCACAAGTGGTCGTAGGAAAAAACCCTTATTGCTATTCAGAACTAAAACTATTGGTTGGCTGATATTGATAAAAAAAACAAATGCCATTTAATTTAAGCCATGTATGTGACTTTTTGTAGTGTCATAAAAGGTTTTGCCGACATTTATAGGAAATATCTTAAAAGTGCTGTCGAGTGTGGTTTAAATTAGTGGTCATAAGTTTGGAAGAATTCCTGCGACAGTTTTTAGTAATTAACATTTATTTTTATTCATATCTCTAAAATGGATGCCGATATTGACTTGAGGTTTTCACCATATATTATGTTTTTTGACGCTCTATTATATGATCCAAAAAAGAAATATATAATAATGTGTTACCGGCCTATTTAATTTTTGCGATTTATTATTATTATTTTTTTAATAAACGTTATTTTTTTATTTAAAATACAAAAACTTTCAATTTTTTTAAATCTTGCCTTACAAAAATACTTATATTGTATATTATTTTGTAAGTATACGCGTTAAAGCTATGTCAAATAAGAAACATTTTTACCTTTTTTATTATGGAACCTATAGGCTGGTGATGGATTTTTAAATTTTTTGAAGCATTTTTTTTCTTATTACTTACATCAATTTTTTTTTCTGTATTTTACATATTAAAAACAAAACAAAAAAAAATTATTACAAATATATAGATAAATGTTTAAAAAAGTCATGTATAGCAACTGCTTTTACTTTTCAAAAAACAAAATTCACATAAAATTTTTTTTTATTTTGTTCTGTGCAGGGGTTCTAGAAACTAAAAAATGTGAAAATGGACAAAGACAATAAATATCTTTTTTTAAATCTTCATTAAATTTAGAACAAATTTGATGTCTTATTGACTTTTTTGTTTGATGTACGGTTTTCGTGTAAATCAATAGAACCAATAATTGGCATGGTCAGTTTGTATTACTAATATAAGATTCTACAATGAAAATTAACCTTCGATATTTATGCTTAAATGGATAGATGCAAATTTGACCATGCCGAGAAATGGTTTTTATTTATTTACGCGAACACCGTACATCAAGCAAAAAAGTCAAGACATTAAATTTGTTCTAAACTAAACGGGAATTCAAAATATTACTTTTTTGAAAATACAGTGACGTTCCATTTTTTTCAAAATATTTACCTTAAACAACTCATGGACGACACTGGTTTATTTTTCTTTTATACCAAAAAATATCTTCTAGTGCAAAAGGATGCCTCTCCCAAATTGTCTAAAAATGTCTGAATGGGTATAGCACATTATTATAAAAAAGAATATTTAAAAAAATTAACACCCCGTAGTTTAAAAACCAAGACCTTTAAGACATGTTCATATAAAGTTATTTTCTTATTTTTGGTGAAAAATCACTTCCTAAAATGTTTTGCATTTGTTTGGAGACACCCTGTATAATGCTGATTTGCTGTAGAGACAATGTAAATGTAATCATTTGTAATTCAAGATCCGAATAGGAGGCGACCTTTACCCATCTATTTACAGGATAAGAACTGTTTTATATTAAAGATAGTATTTAAAAAAGGTATTGCCATAGGGTTAAAAAAATAGGTCAAGCCCTTATTTAATTAAAAAACCCTCAAAATGTTTGATACACCTTGTATAATGGTAACCCCTATATTTTTAAATACGTACTTATGCTAGTTATTAAAATATATATTTTAAAAAGAATGAAACAGAATGGACCAAAAAATGTTTCAAAGTTAAAAATTTAAAAATTTACCACAGCTTTAATTATAAAATCAAAGAAACAAAATGTACTAATATATTAGTGCTGTTAGGTACAATTAAAAAAATGAAAATTTACATTATACAGGGTCACTCAAAAATTTTAAAACTTACTTTTTTAATTGGTCATAGCCTTGACCTATTTTTTAGGCAATCCCATGGTAATACCTTTGTTTAAATACTATCTTTAATATAAAAATATAAAACATTTAATATCCGGTAAACAGATGTGTGAAGGTCGTTTCCTGTTCGGATCTTAGACCATTGCTTTTAGCTCTTACTGACACTAAAGTACCAAAATTATGTTACTATGGTAACTATACATGTTTTTAAATAAACATCATAGCGTTAATATTTGTTTTATTAATATATTAAAAAATCTGTTTTTTTTTGTTTTAGGTAAGTGGGTAAACGGCGTTATTCTGTCCAAAAATTACTATATTTTCACAAAATTAGGTAAGTACCTAGTAATAGTAATTTTCTTTATTTTCTTTACTCTAACAACTTAAATAAACTAAACAGCCTCCTTATAAAATTCAGTTATAGTTAACTTTACTGTAATAGTATTGTGTGCCCGACACCCATCTTGTTAAAAATATGTTTTTATCAATAATCTAGCTACTGGTTCTTTATAAGGTAAAATCATATATCACATACATGAAACGAAATTCGTTAACAAAACTGTTACAAAACAATCCCTGTAGTTATTTTACCTAGTTGTTAAAGGGAAAAGTGCAGAAAGTAATACTTAAAAATCCTGGGGCTAAAATAAATATGACCATATAACCCAACTTACCTTAGCCCAAAAGTAGTTGGTTCGGAGAAACTGGGTGTCAAAAATTTATTCTGGGTATAGTTTTTATATACAGCGTGTCTTCGGACGTTCTTAACAAATGGGAAACTTTTTTATTAATTATTTTACGAAAAAAGTGTCTGTTTATAAAAAGTCCTGCTTGATGAGCAAATACATTTTCACAAAAATATTTGAAGGTTGGATGTACAGGGTGGCTTAAAAATGACTTTTTTCCAAATTAAAATAAGGGTTATTCCCTAACTACGGTACCAAACTTTAAAGAGTGATTTTTATATCATTTTATGAAGAAAAGTTCCTATAAACATATGTCCGGAGTTGCTTCGGGTCTAAGATACAGGGCGTTAAATATTTTTTAAAGGTCTGTTTGTTTTTAAATATTTTAAATACGAAGCCAGATACAAAAGAAGTACTTTACTAAAAAGTTGTATTTTGAATTGCTTTAAAAAATATATATATAAAAACTACATAAAACGCCAGTGGCGTACAGTGGGCACAAAAGCCAATATTATTGAAAAAATGTACGCCACTGGCTTTTAATGCAGTTTTTATATTTTTTTCCTTTAAAGCAACTAAAAATAAAAATTTTTAGTGAAGTACATTTTTTTGTATCTGACTTCGTATTTAAGATATTTTAAAACAAACAGACCTTTTAAAAAATATTTAACGCCCTGTATCTCAGTAAGGAAGCAATTCCGGACATTGTTTATAGGAATTTTTCTTCATAAAATAACATAATAAATCACCCTTTAAAGTTTGGTACCGTAATTAGGAAATAACCGTTATTTTAATTTAGAAACAAGTCATTTTTAAGCCGTACATCCAACTTTCAAATATTTTTGTGAAAATGTATTTTCTCATCAAGCAGGACTTTATATGAAGAGACACTTTTTTCGTAAAATTATTAATAAAAAAGTTTCCAATTTGTTAAGAACTTCCGAAGACACGCTGTATAATTTTGGTGATTATATGTGTATTGTCACAATATTTGGTCAGGAAGGATTTTGGGAGGTAAGAAAATGGAATCCGCTATAAATTTTGTTGTGAACTCTAGAAGGCGCCACTTGCGATATCTTGCACTAATTGAAAACAAAATAACATTTTAGAGCTATCCTCAATGTAAGTTTTTGATTTTTTTTTCATAAAATCACCTAAGAATTTACACTCCTAAAAATTGGCAACTTATTCTAAAAGACTCTGTATAGCTAAGACCTGGCCATAAGGGAAGTGATTTATTTTAGGTTCCGATTATCTCCAAAAAGGGGCTTCTAACTTTTAACTAAACTTGACTTTTTTAATGGGAAATAGGTTTAGGAATATAAACTTGTATTTTTAAAAGTTCATACCACAGGGTGGTCTCAAACAGTTGTTTTATTTTTCGCAAGATACTGCAAGTAGCGCCCTTTAGAGCTAATAAAGAAATTATTGGCAGAATATTGTGACAATACATACTACTTATTAATAAAACTATTTATTATTTCTTACACCTTATATCTACCAAACTATTTACTTTTGGGTTAAGGTAGGTTGGGTTAAATCGCCATATTTGTGGTATCATTTTTTTCGAACTCCTCCGGATTTTGATCAGACCAAAAAATTATGATGGCTGATAAATTGACTAGTATAAGTTTCGTGTTCTTTATTACTCCCTATTATAAATATCATGTAATATTTATTGTGGTGACAAAAATTTAATGACTTTAACAATTTTTTCCTGAACATTAAGCCGCGTCCAGACTTGCAACAATTCGCCAAACATTCATCCTAACTAACCAACATGTTTGCGCGCTCCTTTGATGCCAAAAACCTCAGCTCTGAATCACCGGCCAATTATTCGCCAAGCCCTTGAAACGACGTGAATTCCGCCCATGTCTACGTTTGCGCTGTGTGGCCGGGTATGAGGCATGGAGTTGCACGGTGAATTGCTGCAAGTCTG
Organism: Listronotus bonariensis; assembly: GCA_014170235.1. NCBI lineage: Eukaryota > Metazoa > Arthropoda > Insecta > Coleoptera > Curculionidae > Listronotus > Listronotus bonariensis. The sequence goes on from JACEGR010001718.1 coordinate 99,109, forward strand.
GATGCAGCTCTATACCATTTTTTTTTGTTTCTAAAACCCGTTAATAATGATTGTTTACACTAGGATAATGTTTTTAACCTGTTTATGTATTCAGATTTACACGATATACAATTGATGTTCCATGTCTTTTTATAGTGTGCCAATTACAAAAACCATTTAAATTTAAATCAGAAAAAGTATTGATAGTTTTGCCAAAACTTTTACAACAAAAGTGAAATATAGAATTTTTTCCAAGAAATATTTTATTCAGCCAGCCATCGTCTGCTTTTTTGGCTCTAATTTGTTTTTTGTTCCCGAAATTTTGCGCAAGAAGGTAGTTTTCTTTTCTGTGGTTCCAATGATTAGTATTATTTAAAAGTCTTATTACTTAGATTTTTGTATTTAATATCTTACAACTATTTTAAATGAGTTTTAAGATATTTTAATATGTATAATTTTCACTTCAAAAATTACATTTGCATTATTTTATAAACAAGTCATTTATTATTAAGTTTAATATTTTATAGGCAATGTTTTTACAAAACAAAATGTGTTTATTGTTTGATTTAACTTTTAATAAATAAAAGTTATAATTTTTTATATAAGGTTTAATTTTTAAAATACCCCAGAAGTCAATAAACCTTAGGAGATTATTCTTGAATTTTACGTAGAATCTAACTTTTGTAAAATGAAATAATAAGGGTGACGTATACCTATAGCCTGTAGTGTGTAAAGTGTCAAAACTATTAAAATATTTTTAGAGGTGGAGACACAATGCCGAAATTTTAATCGATTGATCAGAGTTTCGTAGCACCAGGGTGTATATATCATAGTTAATTAAATTATTTAAACGGCTGTATAAATTATATTAAAAAAATATCGTCAGTATTTTTTAAAGGAAACCCCACCATAAAAATTATTTAGTAATAAAAAAGCTTTTATAAAACTTTATTATTTTAAATTATTTATTTTAAGCTAAAAATTATTAGCGTCAAAATTTATATTTTTACACATTAAGGTTTATTAAAAATTTAATTTTTATATTTTTGTACAAAAAAAACCTTATAAAGATTACTTTAATAATAACCCTATATGTATAGTAAGTAATGCTTTATAAAAAATTAAACGATACCTAAAATTTTACAAAGCTAGTGTTGCAGCTAATATTTTATATACTTTTATATTTTTAAGTTATTAAAATATCACTATATTAGCAACATTTTAAATTTTCTTTGATATTCTTCAAACAAAGAAATATAATAATAATGCGTTAATAAAATATGTCCAATTGTTTATATAATTATTATTCTAAATGATAAAATATAAAGGTAAGGATCCACTACTTTAAAGTTTTTCTGTTAAAATAAATAGACAACACAATTTCATAAAAATCTATCGTGGATTTCTTAATACTTACCATTTCACTCTTAATCCAATTTTTACACCAAACACAATAAAAAGTAATATAAAACATTTGATGGAATCAAATATTTTCTTCTTGCCTCTTTAAAACATGGCAAACTTATCTTTCGTTTTCCAGTGTAAATATCAAGAACTGATTATCCAACGCTTTTCGTTGTCTTAATTTATATCCCGTGACGGCCCGTGGACCTTTCAAGTCCAAACTGAAAAAATCTACCAAAATATGCAACTAAGGACCAACTATTACAGCTCGACAAGTTTTCACGTTTATACTGGTTGTCCAGTAACTCTACCGACAAACTTTAATGGCTGATTCTATAATGATAAAAAATATATTTCCGGTGGCGTAGTGAACAGAGCTTTGGTCTCGGAAGCCAGTTTGATCCTAGTTGCCGGTTGGATCCTAGGCCGAAGAAATATTATATTAGCTAGTAGTTATTTAAAAAATAAAGTCCTTAGTGGCACTACCGCATTGTGTAAACGGTTCTGTGAAATGCAAAAATGGCATGTTTTAATGTTTGGACAATGTTGACAGAACAGGGGAAAAGGTGGGTTAAACATCTAATAACCCGACACTCACGGTACTCTGGTATTTAGGCATAAGCCTTCGTGGGATGCCAAAGGTAATTTTTCTAGTTTGTTTTTTGAGTTTGGATTTTTGTTATTACCAAAAATATCATTATTTAGAAAAATTCAATATATATTTTTAAAAGATGGGCTATAAAAAGGTTTTTAAAAAATATCCAATAAGTTCACTCTTTTAAAAGTTATTTTACGTTAAATTTAAAACCAAAAGTAATTTGTTACTTTTTATTTCATTATCTTAAAATGCTTGGAAGTTATTATACTTGCAATATTTTGCTTTTTCCATCAGTAATTTTAGGTTCTAATTGGGTTAGTTAGGGCTGATTTTGCAAAACACAAGGAGAGTAAGATAATTACCCAAAATATAATTTGGCCAAAATTTGTTAAAACATAATTGAAACATTAGTGAGTTTCTAAACTGCAGTATGCCAATAATAACACATTTTGAGTTATATTGTGTATTTATTACCTTAAATTTGTTTCTGGAATAACTTAAAAGTATACTAAATATATTTTTAATAAATAGTGGGTCCACGTAAATTAACGTTATATGAAAAAGGCTTATTTATTATTTATTTTACGAAAAAACCTATTTTAAAAAGTTTTCCATTGTACAAAATTAAAAAAAACATGAAATAATAAATTTAATCAATTATATACGAAGTTTGGCTAAACATGTAATTTTTGCTTCTGTGTGAAGTACCTGTATTTTTACTAAATATCAAAAAGTACATTGAAAATAAATTTTAAATATGCAATTTTGCTCCTTTACATATTATGTACATACATTGTTATTGTTTAAATATACCTTTCTTTTTTTTTTTTGAATTAAAGTTAGTACAGTTTGATTTTAAAATTAGGTAAAATTTAGGTACAATGGTTAAAGTCAAGTCAATAAAGTTGTAAAACAGGCAATGGGTGCAAGTTCTTAGAAAAAGCTTTGATTTTGAAACATTTATTGTTTATGTTATTTAAAATTAAAAACCTCTTTAAATAAGGGAATACACCTAAGATACCTATTATGTTTGGGAAACGCGATTAAAGTTATTTTTTTATAGTAGCTTTCCTTAAATATGTTTGCAATAAAATGGTGATGCAATAAATAACTAATTATTTTTTTCAATGGCTACGTATATATTATAACTTTGGTACATTTCAATATTTAATGTTACAAAACACTATCCTGAACATTAGTTTTTTAATTGTAGTCATTTTGGATCAAAAGAGTTTAAAGCAGTTAGTATACAGCCACTGACCAATCTTTTAAAGAGAATTATATTAAAATTAAGGTTTTTATAACATTTAAGTGTTTTATCACAACTTGGGCTATTGTTAGGGAGATATGTCAACCAATTTCGTAACCAACAAACTACTGATAAAATGCATTTTTTTATTGAAAATAGTTATTAGTTTAAAGTCAATTGACCACTTGGAATCTAAAAAAAAATAATTTAAAATTGGAATATTAATATGGATGTCATGCGCTCTTTGTAGTTCTGTATCCATTTTTAGTTATAGAAAAACACCCGCCTGATGTTCATAATCGACGGTAACATCTGGTAGTTTTGTGACCAAGGCTTCTAGGTTAACCATCGGTTTCGGTACTATATTGTTTCAATATAAAAAAATAAAAGATGGTTAAACAACCACACGTTACAAATTTTTTGCTTATGTAGGCAATAAAATTCGTTTTAAAAATAGGAATTATATACAGGGCCATGAGTAAATAATACCTGGCAATGATTTTTAAAATTTAGTCTTATAATATTATAATTATGCCGAAAAGAGAATAAAAATAACAGGAGAACTAAAAAACAGTCTCGTTTTTTTCTAAAGCGAAAGAATACCTGCTACTTTTATATCAGTTATTAAATATAAAAATTTAATAAATATAAGAAAAGTGATGCGCTAACTTGGATGGACAAGGAAAATGCTTGGGCAAAGGTGTAAAAGAAATTCAGTAATTAAGCTAATAATAGTGCATTTTAATTTTTAAACAACTTTTTTATTATTTATCTTTCAGACTTTTCTCATATACCCAAAAATTTAAGAACTAATACCAATTACAAAGATAAAAATAATTTAGTCCCATTTATTTTGGGTTCAGCGGCGCTATTTTTGACCATTACCATTTTTCACGATCTTATGGAGATTTATCGTAGGATACGAGCGATCCTTAAAGATGCGAATGGTTAAGAATAGCGCCGCTGGTCATATACATTGGTTACCTTATAAAATAAGCCAATGGTATATTTTCTTTATAATGTTTAATATTAAGTTTAATTTTAAATACCTGTTGTTTCTGTTTTTAAAGAGGGTTTTTTTCCTTTTTGCATCCTTATATAGTGGCTTAATTAAGAGCTAGTAATAACCGTATTAAATATATTGTACAAAAATGTGATAATGTGCATAAATGTGTTTCTTATAATTCAGATATTAACAAGTTACACCGCAAATTTATGTTTTTAATAAAAATACTTTTTAATAATCAGTTCTAAACAATTTTACTTTTTATAACCCAGGTTTAAAATATTCCACAATTTATCTAGATTTAAACAATATATTTATTAAATTTACATTTTAGTGATATGAAAACGACAATATCCATCCTTTTCTCATATTTTTTGTCAAATAAGATAATAATTTATAAATTAGCAAAATAACTCCTGAAACGATCATGTTTTGATTTTCAAACATTGGGAGCTAAACAATATCTAGTCAATTCACACAATTAAGAAAGTTGATAGCTGCCTCCGGCAATTTATTAATAGAGACCCTCGTTTTCTGTGAATCCTTATTATGTAATATAACAGTTGGTTCGAATGCAGTCTGGATAGTGTTTTGGTCCTTTAAACTTATTTTCAACGCAAGCGTGGAAGTATTTAAGGCTTAAAGATTTATAAGAATAGTATACCATAACCTTCGTTCGTTATTTCAAGACTGGCAAGATATGGTCTCCATATAAACAGCACCCAGATCATTACCTATTAATAGTGCTATTCCTTTGAAAAATTATCAGTTGTATTTCCATCAGTTTCTTTACTTGCAACTGATCATAATCATTTGATCACATGACAGATGCATTTAAAATAATAATTTACATTTAGAAAAAGTTGGCCACATAAGTTTCAATGTTATCAGTTTCACTTCCATCAATTATAGACCACTTAGCTACAAGCTTGTGTACTGCGAGCATAATCTTAATTGTTTTAACAATATTGTACCACGACAACTACCTTAAAAGCAATAAAATAAATACATTTTTCCACAACCGTTAAAAAAATGCAGTTTTTTAATCGTTAATACAAAGATAAAGTACTCCATTCTAGTATACTACATAAAATGTTTAAAAAGTACCTTTTTTACACTTCGAAGCTTTTTTCACACTTTGAATAAGTGTTTTGTTTCCGTGCCTACTGCAAAAACTTAAAATACCACGGTGATTTAGCTTGCATGAGACAAAGTTGACGGATTAGGGTAAATTAATCATTTTGACAGTCGAGGCTCTTTAACCGCTCGAGGCATAACATCATTTTCGGTGGTTGTTTTAGCGTAGATAAGTGGAAATTATTAGCGGCTTACCACGCTCATCTTGTTAAAGTGGAACAAACAAATTGTCAAGGGATAAACTAAGACGTATTATGTTATGCATATAGTTCATGTGAAATTAAACTCCAATTAAACACAAACAGAGAGTTTCCCAAGTAAAGTACGGCAAAAATTTAAACATGTTTTTTATGTCGTTATGTAAAAAGTGCCTAGGAAATATGTCCAGAATTCCTTCATCTCTAAGATACAGAGCGTTAAAGTTTTTAAAAAATCTGGTAATTGTCTAGAAACTGTCCGTAACTCTGATTTTGACCAAATTTGGTATACAGGGGTTTTTGGGGCGCTGATCCCGAATCTAAAAGAATTTTTTTCTAAAACATTTTGTTTCCGAGATATTCACCATTAAAGTTGGCACTTAAACTAACATTATTTTCACAATATTCCCCTTCTTTTTGCACACAATTCTTGATTTAAAGCTAAAGTGGCTTACAATATTTGATTTTTAACTTTTAAAACCCTGTTTTCCTATGTATTTTACACCTTTTATCAAATAAATTGGGAAGGGTCCCTTTAAAAACGCAGCAAGCTATACATTTAATGCCCCGGCGCATTCACCATAATTAAAAACGATTAAAGTGAAGCTACCCAATTTAATTCAAAAAGTGTAAAATGAGGTTTTAAAAGGTTAAAATCAAATATTGTGTACCGGTTTAACCTAAACTCAACAATTATTTGCAATAAGAAGGGGAAATATAGTGAAAATGAGGTTAGTTCAAATACCAACTTTGATGATGGATATCTTGAAAACAAAACGTTTCCGACTAGAAATTCTTCGTGATCGTGATCAGTGCCCCAAAAACCCCCGTATACCAAATTTAGTCAAAATCGGAGTTGCGGACATTTTGTTAAAAATAAATAAATAAATAAAATTTTAGTCTTTATGTTTTCCTTACGCTTGTAGCAAAAATAGCGTTCCTAACACGTGCCAGTGCCTTTCCGCATTTAACTGATTGACCGAACTCCGCTACGCAGTCCTACTGCAGTCGTGTACAGAAAAGAGGCACTTTCAGCACTAGTTAGGAAATATACTATATCAGGCTGATAGCCGTTTAACTGTCAGATAAAGTGACGTTAACGGTTATATTTTGAAAGAAAAAGTATGATTGAGCTTTGTGTGTGTTTTTTTTCTTTTTGAATATGAGTTAATTGTAGCATTTATTATTAGGTCAATATGTAGTAAAATACAAGCTTTAAAAAATTATTAAAAAGATAAATCTTGGCAAACAGTTAACTATAGGCTAACAAATATGAAAATGGTAAATACGGTTGTAAGTATTCCAACAATTCCTGCCCTAGAAAAATAGTATTGCTTAATAGGCTGTGAACATCAAAAAGTTACCTGTGTGTATATTCAACAATTTTTTTAATAATCACTTAAAAACATAAAAAATTGTATGTACCTACCTAATAAACGACAAAAAATTTAAAATATTTTAAATACCCCTATTGTATAATAAGTTCTAAATCTTCAACCAGCCACCTTCTCTTTCCAGGCTACGAACTTATTTCATCTTTCCGCCCACATGGTGGCGTATGTGCTTACGTCCGCAACGATCTGGCTTGTGCTCGAGTTTCCAATCTTGAATCGGGTAGGCCCGATATCCTTTGGCTTAAACTTTCCCCTAGGTCTTCAACTAAATTTATCTGCTGTTTGTACCGGTCCCCATCTAATAATTCCTATGTCGAATTCTTTGACTTCCTTTCAACAAAGATCGATAGCATAATTTCTCAGTTTCCATCGGCTGAAATAATCGTGCTTGGCGACTTCAATGTACATAATAAGGATTGGCTAGGCTCTTCAAAAACTGACCCCCAAGGCAGAGCAGCCGAAATCTTCGCAGTCAGTAACTCTCTTACCAACCTTATTATGGAACCCACCTACTTTCCTAGAGTTCCAAATCATAGTTCAAATCCCCTTGATCTCTTTCTTACTACCAACCCCGAACTTTATCAAACATCTGTCACAGCTCCCCTAGGTCGCTCAGATCATGGCTTAGTTACAATATCTTACCCTGCACATCCCGAGGTAAATGAATACATGCCACCACGCACCGTATGGCACTACAACTCAGCCGACTGGGATGGCCTGAGGGACTTCTTCGCCACTTACCCCTGGAATTCCATCTGCTTTTCTTCTGGTGATCCTTCTGAAATTTGCAATCAACTGACGGAATCAATTCAATTGGGCATTGAAACCTATATTCCACACACCATCAAGAACCCCAAACAATCCAATAACAAACCCTGGTTTTCCAAATCTTGTGATAAAGCTAGAATTTTAAAAGTTCATGCTCACAAAAAGTTTCTACAGGATCCTAGTCAGAAACGACAGGCCAGCATTGAAGCAAGAAACTACTACAATCAAACAATTTCTGAAGCCAAAGACTCCTTCGACAATCGTATTAAAAACAAAGTTCTTTCTTGCTCAAATGGCAGCAAATCTTTCTGGTCCTTTGCGAAAAACATAAGTAGGAATTTTTGTACCAGTTCTTTCCCGCCACTAGCTTTGGAAGATGAAATTGTTTCTACCGCTAAAGGAAAGGCAGAATTATTTGCTAAACAATTTGCTGCCAATTCAACCCTTGACCCTCCCGCAAATCATCCAATTCCAGCAGTTACCCCAGTTCCTCATAAAATGCCCGATATTATTTTTAAGGTAAAACACATTAAGCGTATCCTTTCTTCCCTTAACACCAAGAAATCGTCTGGGCTGGATGGCATACCAGCAATCGTTTTGAAAAAATGTGCTTCAGAACTTGCACCAATCTTAACTCGGCTCTTTCGAATTTCTTACAACACAGGTATCTTTCCGGAAAGCTGGAAAGCTGCACGTGTTCAACCTATTCCCAAGAAAGGATCTAAATCTCTTCCATCTAACTATAGACCAATTTCAATTCTCTCAGTTCTTTGTAAAGTAATGGAAAAACTAATTAATTCACAAATTCTTAAGTACTTAGAAAAACACAAAATTTTGCATGACAGGCAGTATGGATTTCGCCACAAAAGATCTACAGCAGATCTTCTTTCCTTCGTATCACACTGCTGGAATAAGTCTCTTGAGTTTCTGGGTGAGTCCCAGATCGTTGCTCTTGATATATCCAAAGCTTTTGACCAAGTCTGGCATGCCGCACTTCTTAATAAACTTCCCTCCTATGGTCTTTCAACTAAACTCTGTACTTGGCTCTCTAGTTATCTATCTGATCGTCGTATATCAGTTATTGTGGACGGTCATTCTTCAAGCTTTCACCAAGTAAATGCTGGAGTCCCTCAGGGCTCAGTTCTGGCACCAACATTGTTTCTTCTTCACATCAACGACCTTCTCTCGTCCACAACTAATCCCATTCATAGTTTCGCCGACGATAGTACCCTTCACTCCAGTTTTCAGGTTCCTAAACCCATTACTAAACCTGACTTGGAAAACAAACGCAGAGCGATGCAGATATCTCTTTCGCAGGATCTTAATTTAATATTGGATTGGGGCGCTAAAAATCTCGTCCATTTTAATGCATCCAAAACACAATCATGTTCCTTGTCGCGAAAAGAGTCATCAAATACTCATCCTCTACTTATGAGCGGCCAAGTTTTACAGAGCAAAGACACCTTTAATCTTGTGGGCGTCACATTTGAAAGTAACCTTAACTGGCATAAACACATTGTATCTATAGCCACGGCAGCTTCAAAAAAGCTTGGATTTCTCTTTCGAGCCAAAAATATTTTTCCCCTTCTAATTTATACACTTTGTATGTGTCCCAAATCCGACCTCCCTTGGAGTATTGTTCTCATATCTGGGGCATGGCGTCCCCCACAACCCTAAGCATTCTTGATTCTATTCAAAGAAGAGCTGTTCGTCTCATTAATGATCCTTTACTTACAGAAAGGCTTCCCTCTCTTGCACATCGTCGGGCTGTGGGGAATTTATCGCTTTTTTATAGGTACTTCCATGGCTTCTGCTCTGAAGAGTTGTCCAGTATTGTTCCTCCACTTACGGTTCCCAACAGAGAAACCCGTGGTTCCGCGCGTATGCATCCCTATACGGTCCAACTGGACAGGCCCCGAACTTCCTACTTTGTTCGTTCTTTTATCCCTAGAGTTTCTAGGTTGTGGAACCTGCTGCCCGCGGAGGTCTTTCCTTCTCCCCCAAATCTTCAAGTATTTAAGTCCCGTGTCAATAAACTCCCTCTTACATCGGTTAAGACGTGGTTTGTCCAAAGATAAAAAAAAAAAAAAATATTACTAGTCGAAAATTATCACTACTACCTACAATTTTAAAAGAAAGTTAAAGCAAATTAAAACGCTGTCAACGACAGAAAATATTTTACCGATTTTACTTTATTTAATTAAAGGTATATCATAGTCAACAATATTTTTATTCAAAGTCGGTCTATATAAGGTCACGACATTCGGCCATATTGCTTTGACGTGTTATGACGTCACATCTCCCATTTTCGGCCATGTTGTTCAGTGCCGGAGATATACAGTTTATTGTATTAGTAGAACAACCGTTTATACAACAGTTATTAATTATTAATAAGGTGTAAATTCTTTTACTTTAAATAAAAAACATTTGGAATTACAAATATCACTACCAAAACAATGCAAAATGAAATGAGCAAATTTTAGACGCCACTGGATTGATCATCAGCTTTGATTTTACCCAGTCTTGCCAACTTTTCTCCGTGGAGTGCCCTTCCTTGCGTCCCCGACCTTAAACCGCCTAAAAGTTGAGGATATGTCGCAACCTTATAAATATAAACTAACCTTGATTTTTATTTAGTTTACAATTTTAAATTTAAGGAGCCTAGTTTCAAAATGTAAAATCTCCAATTTTTACAAAAATAAGATAAATCGTATTAGTAATAATTTTTAGCGTTCCAATGAACTTCGGACAAGAAAAAACTGAGATTAGTTTCAGACTGTACAATCTCCAGTGACAATTATTATCGATTAAGGCATTACGTTTACAGTTGTTATATATTGTATAGCTACATATGTAAGTAAATTAAATTTACTTAAATATTTTAGGTTATATAAAAGAATCAGCTACAATTTCAAATTTAAGTTTTTTTGATCGGCCTTTAGGCTACTCAGAATTAAATTAGTACAGTGGCATTAACATTTGGGTTTTTTACTAAAGAAAACTTAAATATGTGGTCGCCAGACCCATAGATAAGATCAGAAGAGAGACAGAAAAAGATACTAAAAAGATACATTTAATTAAAAGCTAACCGACTTCACCTAATAAAAGTAATATTTATTTACATCCATTAAAGTCCAGAATGTTATAGATATATTAGTTTTATTTGTATAAAAAATTATTTCACCTAATCTTTTAAAAAGATGACTTATTTAAAAAATAAAAGTCATTAAAAATTTATTTTAATTAATCAGCGAAATATGGCTTGATTTGTTACAAACTGTTAAGCTGAATTTATAGATTGGCGATTCTGTTTCCGTTTGCCATTTGACGTTTCGGTTTTTGATATGGTATATGGAAACGGTAAACAAAAAATATAAATTGACAAATGGAGAGTTGTGTTTTCATCGTCTAACTAAAAACGTCAAACGGAAAACGAAAACAGAAACGTAAATCTATAAATACAACCTTACAATCAAAAATATGACACAATCGAGATAGTCAAAAATAAGGAAGTGTTAGACAATATTTAGATTAATTGTATCAGATTAAAATTTTATTTGTTAGATTCAGGTATAACTTACAACAAGGTATGCAAATTTAAATAAAAAATAAAAAAGGTATTATTAGAAATAGGAATAAAGAATTTGGTCTCTATTCTGTCTTGGTTCTATAATAGGCTTTAAATATAAGCAAGTTCTAACAGTTAAAAAAATATTTTAATAGATGAAAAATTTAAATTTAGATATAATAACATAAATTTCAGCTTACTTAATCCATCAAAGCAGTGAACAATATAAAATAGTTTTTTCCACAACTGTTAAAACAAAATGCAGTTTTTTAATCGTTAACATGAAGTTAAAGTACTTCATTCTAATACACTACATAAAATGTAAAAAAAAGTTACTTTTTTTAACACCTTAAAGCATTTTTTTTACACTTTGAATTAGTGTTTTGTTTCCATACCTACTACAATAAACTGAAATATCAATTTGTGTAATGTATCTAACAGAAAACTGTCAAGTTACCTTTGATTTCATCATTATTTCTTTTAGTTCATGTGTCACTAGTTTTAAAATTTGACAGTTTGCAAATAAATTTAATAGAAATTATTGAAACTTAATAGTAATATTGAATTTGGATGACTATAAAATTGAAAAGGAATTTATGTATACTGTTTTAGTATCATTTCTACAAAAAGTAAGTACATACAATTTTCTAAAATTAAATTATAAATGCCGAGTTTTTATGAAGATGATAACTGTCCCTTAAAATATTAGGAGGCTATGATTTTTGTAATGGCTGTGCCACTGATCTGAAAAATAATAAGGATAAATACAGCAAAAATGACAATAACCCCTACGTGGGCACTGCGCAGTACACTTCTGGGCATGCGCACTAAAAATTTACATACTAGCGGAAAACAAACAACAGGACCGGGTTTGGAAATTTGGTAAACGAGGGTTTTGGGGCGCTAATCACGACTTTTTTTTGAAACGTTTCGTTCTCGAGATATTCATCATCAAAGTTGAAATTCAATTCTTAGTTTCACTCTATTCCGCCCTCTTTTTGCACAAAATTCTTGATATAACACCTAACAGGCACACAATATTATATAAACATCTTTAAAAAACTTTTTTGTACTTATTTTACACGTTTTTTTATTAAATTCCAAATCTTTTACCCCTAAAACGCTACAACCATGCATACACCTATGTGTATAATGGTTTCAGACATGGCGACTTGATTTAAAGCAAACTTTTTATATTAATAAAGAAGGGCTAAAAACCAATAAGAAAAACATGTTTTAAAAAGGGTTTTTATAGTTAAATAAAATATTGTGTGCTAATTTAGTGTTACATCAGCAACTTAGTGCAAAAAAAAGGGAATTATAGTAAAAATAAGAACAGTTTGGCCATGATGACGAATATCTCAAGATCGAACCGTTTCCGAAAAAAAATAGATTCGTGATCAGCGCCCCAAAAAACCAAGGTATAGCAAATTTCGTCAAAATCGGAGTTGCCGCAACTTTCTAGACAATTACCTAATTTTGTTTCTTGGATATATATACATATTTAAATATTTTATTTTAAGTTTGTATTCGTCTTCCATAGAAGTCCCTAAAAATTAAACCGGTTTAGATATTGGGTACTTTTTTTGTCTTGTATAATTTAGTATACGAGAGTGCTTTGAAGCACTAATCTCAACTTGAATTTTGTTTTTGCTGGACCCTCTTTGACTAAACCTTAAAACTGCACAATATTTTTTGCGTTATTATCTTTCTTCTTAAAACTACTTTGACACAACAAAACTAAATCAATTGGTATTTGATTTATTTTATCATAAAACCAATTAATTTTGGTGTAACTAGTTTGAGGACTCAATTTATACACTGTTATTTCACTTTCGCTGCCGTAGCAGTTTTAGTTCAGTTAAACTTCGCGTGTTGTGCCATTTGTAAACGCCGTTGCCTCATTTGACTTGACCAAGTTATCACCTTTGCCTCTGGTCGTTTGCAAACGTTCGTGATCTTAGAAAATTTTATGCTGAAAATTTTTGGGGTTAGGGACAAACTGACCTCATATTTGCAATCAAAACCACAAGAAAAACCTTCCAACTTCTGCAAAACAACACTATACAATAACTTATTGTTTAGTTTTGGTTTATCAAAACTAAAATAAACAAAAGTTAAAAACACCACTGAAAAACACGAAGACTCGCTAAGCACAAATGTCCTTTCATTTGTGCTTAGTGAGAATACCAAATGACTAATAACGGTCGACCGTAAATGAGAGGTTGGTTTTTGGGCGGCTGACGGCGTCAATTTTACCTGGCGTTTACAATCGGAAAATTCCAAATTATCATGAGTGTGGCCCTGTTGCTATGTAGGTAAACATTTTCAGAGTTCCAACCTCTATATTTATTAAAATACTGCAAATTTTGTTAATGTTGCCAACACTATATTGGGTTTTAATTGAAAAACACTAACTTTTATGAGAACTGCGCATGTGCAAAGGTGTACAGCAACTCTCCCAGTGTGGGGTCAAAAATTCGTGCGCAGGTCTATTGAAAATATATGGGAAACATTTTCTATTATCTATCCGCTTTATTTTTCAGATCATTGGGCTGTGCTGCAAAAATTAATTTTATTAACAAGTTTAAATAAATAAAACATGTATAAAATGGTATTCTGGAAAAACATTTAGTATGTAATACATGCAAAAAGTGTCCTTTTTACTCATGGAATTGCCCTACTTGCCTAAGGGCTCGTGCTGTGAAACTTCCCATTCGTAAAGAAAAGTATCACTTTATGCACTTGTTACATAAATTACTATTATAGCATCTGCAATATGCTTATAAGATCTAAAATATAATAATCAAATTTAAATTTCAAAATCTTATATGCATTTGTAAGCAACAGCTCTGAATAATAAATGCTTTTTAGAAAATACAAGGTTAAACCTCAAAGAGAAAATAGTTCGTAGACCCACATGCCCTATTTTATGAACCAATATATTAAGTATAATAGAAATTGGTTAGCCTAATGGCAATAAAATTTAGGTCATAGGTACTTGAAGTTACATGATATAAAATGTTTATAACACAGACCCACAAAATAAAAAAGTGGTTTGTGCTGTTTATCGAACAAAGATTTTCTGACATATTTTCTGCCGCTGAGCACAAATCTGAAGTCAAAACTGCAAAAAGCCGACTTGCGGGGGCCAAGGAGGAACTAGCATTTTTTTATTGGGGGATTATATGGAACATCAGGCTTTTTAACCAGAATTAGAAGTGGTTTTTAAAACATTTACGCTAAAAACCTGTAAAGAAACCTGGGGTCAAAAAATTATATTTTTAAAAAAATTGCACCGCGTGGTTGGGAGACAATATTTTCCTGATTTTTTCCCTTTTTTCAATTTTAGGCTTCATTCTGAAGAAGTCGAATGTGCAAAATGGAACGTCCCGGGTCAGAAAATCATTTTTGTTGAAGTAAAACAAAAAAAAATGCGTACGTCGTCCTTCTTTATATTAACTGGCACTTGTTGCCGAAATATAGAATATAGATGGACCCTTGATTTGAACTAAATCAATGAAGCGAAAAAGCATCCAAACCGATAAAGATAGCCTAGTCGAAAACGGATCGATATTGTACTTTGACCCTTTAAAATTTATTTTGCAAACTTAAATGGCATTTAACCAGAGGCGTACTTTACAAATTTAATATATTCTAAATAGAAAATAAGTTAAATAGCTAAACCCACAAAACTTTTAATTTACTTACAGATAAATAATGCCATTGTAACAAGTATGATCAAAATACTTGTTACACTGTATACAAATGGATAAAAAATATATTTTTTTAAGAAAAAGTTACTCCTGATATTTTTTTCTAGTAAAAAAATATAATTCGGAAAGGGAAACTGGTAACTTTGTATACAGGGTTCACAAGAACTTAAAAACATGTTTTTTTTCAAGAGTTAACTACCTTTAGTTTTTATTTTTAAACAAGATGTTATTTAAAAAAGGCAAAGTTTAACGCCATAATTTGGCAAAAACGCCTTTATCACATTCGTTTACTGCTGGAAAATTGTGTTGTGTATAAATTTGAAAAAAGAAAATATTTAAAAAGGTAATTGTGACAGTTTTTAGGCAATTTAGGTAAAAAAAAGTAAAATCGTTAAGTAATAACACCAAAATTAGTTTAATGGAAATTTTTGATATCCATTAAATATATAGAGTCATTTAAAACGCTGTTTTAAATAAATTTTTCAAAGACTTATGAAAAATAGAAATAATATCTTATGTAAAGCCTGTAAAGAAGAATAAGGTTTAGAGTTTCCAGTTTCCATCGGCTGAAGTAATTGTGCTTAGCGACTTCAATCTCCTAATAAGGATTGGCTGGGTTCTTGACAACTGACCCCCAAGGCAGCCAGTAACTCTCTTACCAACCCTATTTTGGAACCTACCTGATTTCCTAGAGTCCTAAATCATACTTCAAATCCCCTAGATCTCTTTCTTTCCACCAACCCCGAACTCTATCAAGCATCTATTACAGCTCCCCAGATCGCTCACATTATGGCTTGGTTACTATATCTTACCCTGCACAACCCGAGGTAAAGGAATGCATGGCACCACGCACCGTATGGCACTACAACTTAGCCGACTGGAATGGCCTAAGGAACTTCTTTCCATCTGCTTTTCTTCTCGTGATCCCTCTGAAATTTGCAGTCAACTAACTGAATCAATTCAGTTAAGCATTGAAACCTATATTCCACACACCATTAAGAACCCCAAACAATCCAATAATAAACCCTGGTTTTCCAAATCTTGTAATAAAGCTAGAATTTTAAAATTTTAGGCTCACAGGAAGTATCTACAGGATCCCAGTCCAAAAACTGACAGGCCAGCAATAAAGCAAGAAACTACTACAATTAAATTATTTTTGAAGCCAAAGACTCCTTCGACAATCGTATTAAAAACAAAGTTCTTCCTTGCTCAAATGGCAGCAAATATGTCTGGTCCTTTGCGAGTATACATAAGTAGGAATTTTTGTACCAGTTTATTTTTATCACTAACTTTGGAAAATAAAATTATTTCCACCGCTAGAGGAAAGGCAGAACTATTTGGTTAACATATTACTGCCAATTCAACCCTTTACCTTTCGAATTTCTTACCACACAGGTATCTTTTCGGAGAGCTGGAAAGCTGCACGTGTTCAACCTATTCCCAAGAAAGGATCTAAATCTCTTCCATCTAACATTGGACCAATTTTAATTCTCTTAGTTCTTTGTAAAGTAATGAAAAAATTCATTAATTCACAAATCCTTAAGTATATAGAAAAACACAACATTTTGCATGACAGGCAATCCATACGGATTTCGCCACAAAAGATCTACAGCAGATCTTCTTTCCTTCGTATCACACTGCTGAAATAAGTCTCTTGAGTTTCTAGTGGAGTCCCTGATCGTTGCTCTTGATACATTTAAATCTTTTGAACAGGATGGCATGCCGAACTTCTTAATAAACTGTCCTCCTATGGACTTTCAACTAAAGTATGTACTTGGCTCTCTAGTTGTCTATCTGATCAGTTATTGTAGACTGCCATTCTTCAAGCTTTCACCAAGTGAATGCTGGAGTGCCTCAGGGCTCAGTACTGGCTACAACATTGTTTCTTCTTCACATTAACAACCTTCTCTCGTTCACAACTAATTCCATTCATAGTTTCGCCGACGATAGTACCCTTCACTCCGGTTTGAGGTTTCTAGACCCATCACTAAACCTGATTTGGAAAACAAACGCAGAGCGATGCAGATATCTCTTTCGCAGGATCTTAATTTAATATTGGATTACGACGCCAAAAATCTCGTCCATTTTAATGCATCCAAAACACAATCATGTTTCTTGTCACGAAAAGAGTCATCAAATACTCATCCTCTACTTATGAGCGGCCAAGTTTTACAGAGCAAAGACACCTTTAATCTTGTGGGCGTCACATTTGAAAGTATCCTTAACTGGCATAAACACATTGTATCTATAGCCATGGCAGCTTCAATAAAGCTTGTATTTCTCTTTTAAGCCAAAAGGCATTTTCCCCTTATAATTTATACACTTTATATGTGTCCCAAATCCGACCTCCCTTGGAATATTGTTCTCATATCTTGGGCATGGCGTCCCTCACTACCCTAAGTATTTTTGATTTCATTCAAAGAAAATCCATTCGTCTCATTAATGACCCTTCACTCATAGAAAGGCTTTCTTCTCTTGCCCATCGTCGGGTTGTGGGGGATTTGTCACTTTTTTATAGGTACTTTCATGGCTTTTGCTCTGAAACTGGACAGACCCCGAACTTCCCACTTTGTTCGGTCTTTTATCCCTAGGATTTCTAGAATGTGAAACCTGCTGCCCGCGAAGGTCTTTCCTTCCCTCCCAAATCTTCAAGTATTTAAGTCCCGTGTCAACAAACTCCCTCTTACCTCGCTTACTCGCTTAAGACACTCACAGTACGTTAGTTTTTAGGTTTAAGCCTTCTTGGATTGTCCAAAGATAATTTTTTTTAATTTTTAGTTCTTCACAAGTTTACTAATTTATTATGATTAAAAAGGTTGATTTAAAGTGTATGTAATCTTTAACATATAAGTAAATTGCTTAGAACATCACGTTGTGGAGAGCACCATAAAGAGTTGAAAAGAAACAAAATAAATTTTGGATGTGTTTTATAAAGGTGGGGACCTTTTTTTTATTTTCTCCTCAAAAATAGGGCATTATATCTTAAGTCAGCACTGTTTATAACGCATTAAATACCATTAAATAAAGTATGTACAGGGTTTTCATTTATATTTTGCCACATACTTTTAACTATAAGCCAGAAGGATAGATAAAAACGTCCTGTATAAAAGATTCATACTTCGTTATCTGTTGTCTTTTAAGCATAAAAATAAACAAATAAACATTAAAAATAAAGGGTTGAACTTTTTGAAATGAAACCCCTATATATTATGTGACCTTTAAAAGGCATTTTAAAAAGCTCTACAAATATGGCTGTATTCCTTTTATGCTCCAGAACTGCCCGAAACGACACCATAAGTGTTCCTTTTACAATTTTTTGACATTTTTTCATGTTGTAGAACCGCTCTTGACACTATTTACAGTTCAGAGAACGGTTCTCTAAGGTAAAAGGAATATACTTTATGCCACATTTGATATATCTATCTTTAATTGTTTTTGAATTATGACAATTTAAAACTTAAAAATAGTAGATATAATTTCTATTATAACCACTAAGGGCAATAAGGTGAGACTGTAGATGTAATCGAAATTATGCCTAGATTTTTTGGCCATATTTCAAATCACATAAAGGTGGATAAAACTTAAGGGATGATAATTTTAATTAAAAAATTATAACTACATATACAAATTCATGTATTTGCATTTCTTTTTGACGTAATTAACTTTAGAGTGTACAAAAACGAACTAAAGAAGATATTTTGTTTCCACCCCTCTGAAAAGGGGCTAAAAATGGTAATAATTGTGTTTAATTGGAATCATTTTAAAACAGTTGGAGATGGAGGAAATAGTTTTTACGAAATTTGTAGAGCTAAAAATTCTATATCGAAATGGTCCTCATCATTTTTGCCTTAGATGACATAAGGGTGTATAAAATTTAGGAATGATAATTTTAATTAAAAAAATTTTAACTATTTAACTAATTCATGTATTTGCATTTTTTTTTTTTTTTTTGTTTTTTTTTTTGACAT
The DNA here is from genome assembly GCA_014170235.1 of Listronotus bonariensis. Lineage (NCBI taxonomy): Eukaryota > Metazoa > Arthropoda > Insecta > Coleoptera > Curculionidae > Listronotus > Listronotus bonariensis. The sequence continues at coordinate 118,093 of JACEGR010001718.1, forward strand.
AGTTAACTCTAAATTGTCCATAAACGAAAAATAACGTAGTATTTTGTTTTAACCCCGGAAAGTTTAAAAATAAGTTATGTGTTTTTTGGAACAACTTTAAAACGGTTGAAGTAAGAGAAAAATTATTCTTTACAAAAGTTGTAAAACTAAAAATTTATTGAAATGGTTCTCATAATTTTTTGCAGATGACATTGGGGTTGCTAACACTTAAGGGATGATCATTTTGTTTCAAAGAAATCATAACTAGGTAACAAATTCATGTATTTGCATTTCTTTTTGGCATAATTAACTTTGGAGTGTCTCAAAGCGAAGTGTAGAAGAAGGGGTTAAAAAAATAAAAAGTTGCTTTCTTGGAATTACTTTAAAACGGTTGAAGTTGAAGAGAAAAAAAGCATTTTGACAAAAGAAAAATGGTAAATTTTTATTAAATGGCTTAAAACAATGAAATTTTTAAACAACCAAAAAAGGGCTCTACCACAAAACAAGTTAAAAAGTGTTTATGTTGTTAATGTTTATTGTTAGACGATTATTATTTAAATTCCTATTCTATTTTCTTCTGCTGTATTATTAAAAACTTAATTTAGGATTAGTTAAACTCAACTATGGGTTGAACCTACCCATTTAAAATATATTGCTGTCAAGTATATTCCAAGAGCTTCTTCTTTACATCATTTGTAGACACTTTTATGTTACATATATACATATTTATACATATATATAACAAAATAAAAATACATGAATTTTTTAAATAGTTATTTTTTCTTAAATTTTAATACCTTAATGTAAAATTTTTAGCTATAAAACTTTTGTCAAAAACTTTATTCTCTCGGTCCAACCATTTTAAAGTAATTTTTAAGAAAACGCTTTTTTATTTTTTTTTACGCCTCTTTGAAGGATTGAAACAAAATCTCCTTTATATTTTATTTATAGACACTTAAAAAAGTTAACTATATTAAAAAAATTGTAAATACATACATGAATTTGTTAAATAGTTATAGTTTTTAAATTAAAATTATCATCCCTTAAGTTTTAGCCACCCCAATGTCATCTAAGAAAAAAATAATAAGAACTATTTCGATGTTGAATTTTTAGCTCTACAACTTTCGTAAAGAACTTTTTTCACTATCGCCAATCGTTTTAAAATAATTCCAATAAAACACATTAATTCTCCTTTTTTCAACCCCTTTCCAGCGGGGTTGAAACAAAATATCTTCTTTCCTTCGTTTTGGGACACTCTAAAGGTAATTATGTTAAAAAAATGCAAATACATGAAGTTGTTAAATAGTTATTTTATTTAAAAATTAAAATATCATCCCTTAAGTTTTAGCATCCCTAATGTCATCTGGGGAAAAATTATGGGTACCATTTCGAGGTAAAATTTTTAGTTCTAAAACGTTGGGTTTCTTTCTCTAACATTAACCGTTTTAAAGTAATTTTATAAAAGCACGTTATTTATTTCTTTTCAACCCCTTTTCGGAGGGTTAAAACAAAAATTCTTGTGTACTTTGTTTATAGACACTTAATAAGTAATTATTTCAATATATAATAATAAAAAAATATGTACTTTTGCTTTCTTTTAGTTTGTTGTACTTTAATTTTAAGGCCAAAATCGTTAAATAGGTTTTTAAAATATATTTTTCAATACTTTTTTAGTTTGTTCCAAATTGATAATGAATGTAGTGGGATATTAAAAACTATAAAAGAGAAAGTTCTTGGCAATTTAACTGCAAATTTAATGCCATTTTGAAAGAGGAGACATCATCATCAACTTATTTTTTCTTACAGCGACTATTTTATTTTTTATTACATTAGTAACAGTTTTTTTATAAATGATATACAACATTTTATAAAAATGTTTTATTCCTATATCAAAAATTAAATAAATAAAATTTCCACCCCAGTTAGCTACAACTGCGAAGGCTATTAGCTCTACAAACAATTACCATTTAATTCTTAGCAAGCAACTCCATTAAGACAGTCACCGCACATTTATTTTTAACTTTAATAAACTCTTGTTTCTAATTAGAGATGCGCATTCCTTCTTTTGCATTGACACATTAATATAGTTTTAATAATACTAACAGTGTCGTTGCATGACCAAAATTAGGCGTAGGCATATCGCGAGGCCCCTTTTGTCGACTGATCGTGAAAAAAACTTAAAAAGCAAAAAAAAGGTCGTCACCTTTTTTGCAAGGCCCCTTTGCCGTAGGCGAAAGTTAAGTTATTAACGAGGCCCCTTTGTCCTCCTACAAAAGCTGAGGAGCAAAAAAAAGGTTAAACACAACCTTTTTTATATCATTTCACATATAATACACCACCCCCTTCCTTTTCTATTTTTTTCCTCTATCTTACATTTCAGAGCTTAACCTTGCCGCGACCGCCTACATCGCCTACGCCTAGCTACGGTACTAAATACTAAGCTGTTAACTTTCTACCAGAAAGAAATGTTTGTGTTTAAAAACGCTTTCTTTTAATTTTATTATTTATACCTTAACCAACTAACATAATAAAATTAAATTTATTTTCCTTAAATTGGTACAAACAGAACTAAAAACTAATTATACATTATAATTTTCAAAAATGTATTACGTCTATAGAATTTTTATGCAGCATACCTTCTCTACATAAGTAGCAATTGAAAATAAAACTTTTTTAAAGGATTTTTTCAACAAAAGCGTTTTAACAAAATAAAAACATAAAAGAATAAAGCTTTATGTCATAAACATCCTAAGTTTTGGGATACAGGATGTTAAAATTATCAAAAACCAAAAATTCAAAAAAAAAACAACAAATATTTTGAAAAAACTGGTATACTGGATATAAACCTTATTTAAATAAGTACTTATAGTAAATATTTTTGTTACATAATTACTAATTAAAAATTATAAAACCTAATTTTTAAAAGAAAAAGATCCCGCAATGCTTCTTTATGGTCTCAAAATATGCAATTAAGGGAATTTTATTTTTTTTCTCTTAAACTAAACAAGATACGAAAAAAAATAAGAAAGCTAAAAGCAGTATTTTTATTTGCTTAATCTAAAGAAAGCATAAAAATTTTAAACACATTTACACAGTCAGTGGCGTACCGTTTTTTTGTTGGAAATATTTCCTCAGTTGCCTCTCGAGACGCCACTTCTTCACACTCCCTTTATGTCATTAAAAATATTGCCAAATTGAAACGAAATTTGGTAAAGAATAGTTAGGATATTTAAAAATAGATTTTTTTTTAAATTTTAACACTTTGTCTCTTAAAAGTTTAAAGGTTTAGAACATATGTTTATATAGACTTTTCTTTTCAAAATAAACTAAGGAATCATACCCTGTATTTTTAGCAATCAATTATCACACGTTTAAACTTGTTAAAAAAATATATAATATATACATATATTACGTACTAATATTGCAATAAATTGTATTATATAGATAATATTGATATAATTGAATATATCAATATTATCTATATGAAGTGGCTACGTGCCTCGATCATTTATTATATAATCCCTAAAATCCTTAAAATTAATGTCATTAGACGTTTTACTTCAATTGTTGAAAAAGACATTATTCAGAGGATTAATTAAATTAAAAATATGAAAATTAATATAATTAAAGGTATTTATTTATTTTTTAATTTAGTGTTGTTATTGTGTAAAATGTATATTATTCTAACAAAATGTATAGTAGGAAACAAAATAAATGTGCCCATTCTTGGTTATAGTTTGTTTTGGATACTATAATTTAGCACACACTACTTGTGAAAAACGCTTTAAAAGAAAAGGAGGTTAATTAAAATTATTAAAAATGTTTTTTTTTGTGTGCTAAACTGCCAAGAAATTAAGGTTAAAGAATTATCCTTTTTTACATTTAATCCTCTATATTTATATTAAATGTAATCCACGATACTAATTACGATTTTTATATTTTCTAGGATCGTTTTCGCTTATGGTGTTGCTTATTTTTGCAGTTGGGTCATATTCGTATGAAGAAGTAATAATTAAATATGACTTAAATGATTTAAAACTACTTAAACAGATTTGTGAATTAAAAACACATTTAAATGGTGAGACCATACCAAAAATAAGGAAATTATACACATTTTATGATGCAGAGGCAAGTGTTTTTCTTTTTAATGTAAATAGGAACCTATGCTCGAAATAAAATTAAATTAAAAATTTAAAAAAAAACCTAGTTGTTTTTACTTTTTTAGACAACATGGCCCGAAGGCAAACTAAAAAAATTAAAGAAAAATTAGGAAAATCCAAGACACCTTCACAAGTAAGAAAAATGATTATATTTATCTTTGAGGCACGGATCTTTGTTGTCCCGAAAAGGAAATTCAAAAGTAAATTAGACATCAAGTCATTTCATATACGAAGGATAGATTTCCCAGTAAAATAATTGCAGATGCAATAATCAATTTTTAATTATACAGTGTGTTTCCTTATTGTGACAAGAAAATTTCAGGGCGTATTCCCAAGCCATTCGCTGTGTGCTGTATATAAAAATATATTTTGCATCTAGAACAGCTACAAAACTTGTAACTGAATTCTAGGTTTAATAACTTGCCGACAATAATAAAACAACAAAAAGAAATATGGACTCCCATCCAAAAAAGAATGGCTTTATTTATTTTTGAGGCACGAAGCTTTCATGTCCCGAAAAAAAAATTAAAAGCAGAATAAGCAGCAAGACATTTTTTATTCAAACGATAGATTTTTAGTAAAATAATTGCGAATGCAAGAAACAATTTTTAGGTCAATATAAAAATATTTTTTGCATCCTAAACACCTACATAACTTTAAACTGGAATCTAGTTCTCATTACTTGCCCACAATTATAAAACAACAAAAAGAATATGGACTTCTATCCAAAAAAATTATGGCTATATTTATTTTTGAGGCACGAAGCTTTGTTGTCCCCAAAGAAAAATTCAAAAGTAAATTAAGGAGCAAGTTATTCTATATACAAAAGATAAACTTCCTAATAAAGTAATAGGAACATGTGTTACAATGTATTCGTATTTACGTTTAAAGAGGTTCATTTTTGGATTAATGAGATGCCTGTAAAGTCAAATATGATATCTTTTGCAGATGAAAGAAAGAATTTTCAATTATATGAAAAAATATTTTCTGCATCTAGAACAATTACAAAACTTTACACTTGTATCTTTTTCCAATGAACCTTCAACAATAAAAGAAAACTCGAACAGAAATATGGACTCCTATCCAAAAAATTATGGCTTTGGACCATTTTGAAGTTAGAACTTGACATTTCAGCAAGGGAAGAATACAACTGTGTCAAAAAATGTTTAAATATGGAAAACACACCTCTATTTAGATTTGTACCTTCTGGAGATTCTACCACAATGAGGATGCAAGATTTAATTTTTACCGAAAACTTAAACAGTTTTCTAGATATGTGTCTAAACTTGCTTAGTACAGCGATAGGTGTTAAACCTGACATGTGTCCTTTCAAAAGAATAAATATTTGGAAGAAATCCCAAGTAAACAGTAGTATTCCTTATAAAAATATTTATCCAATAATTATTGAATATATTTGGATACTTAAGTACAAAATTAGTTTAAGTTAGCTTATTACTTTTTATTGTTTCTTTTCTTACTACGTTTATTAGTTTATTAGTTTTTGTATGTGTTACTAACATGTTTTTTTACATTTATTTGTTTATTAATTTTTTGTATGAGTTTTATTAAAAATAAGAAGATCTTATTGTTATTTATATTTTCAGTGGCGTAGCAAAGCGGGGTGGGCTAGTCTTACTAGGAAAGATACTATATCAGGTCAATAAGTTTAGTAAATAACCTTTATATCGCTGAACAATAAAACTCTTTTTTAAATATATTTTTAATGTTACCTTTTAAAGGGATAAGTTTCTATTTTTGATATTATAATGGCAGGAATCTCTCTTTACCGCCCCAGGCGCACTTAAACCACACTACGCTGCTGTATTTTACATTAAGAATTATGTGAATGTCAGAATATTATTAATAAGTTTTAATTACCCTTGTATTAAATTACCATATTATTTATATAATAATAAGTGTAAAATAAACCAAAAATAAACGCCCTAACTGTAAATATACCCTTTGTTATAGTTTATTAAAAAACTTTTTTATTTTTGGTTTATAATCAAACTGTGTAAATTAAAAATTTTGTATTTTTTGATGAAACTGTTTTTTTAATTAAAAGTTGTTCTTGGAGTAGATTGTTTTATTACTAATACCTACGCCCTTTAAAATGAGGCTTCATGGATTATAATTAAATGGCAGAACACCTGAAACAAAATAGATTTAAAAAGAAACAAAAATTTAAAATAAATATTAACAAATCAACTCTGTAATTGTTTTAAAGATAATATTAATAATAATTATGAGTTTAAAAATTATTTTTTACCCAAAATTAAAATTTGGATACTAAACTTAGGAAATTATGCTTTAAGTTTTCAAATTATGGGTAATTGCACAAATAGTCGTACGCGACGCCTACTGGTTCTGCATTCAATAGCGCAAATTTTGCCTAATAAACGCCGGCTGGCTCGCCTAAAGCTTGATTCATATACTTACAAAATGATATTTGCAAATTGTAGAACGTCCTCCAATTGGTCATCTTTCAATGTGTCGTTCGTCAAATATCTACTGCCATTTGTAACCAAAGTAAACTTACATGCCCAAAAGTTACAAGGTTATTCAATCATATTTTTAAATTCCAAAATTTTTTGCGCGAGTAAATCTAACGTACAAGATGGTACGATTTCGAATGTTTTAACAGGAAACTACTATTTCTCGAGGGAATAAAAAAAAATCAAATGGTATGGGCTCAATTTTTGTGACATAGTGAATTGCGAAAAGCGCATAACGATATTTTTATTAGCCTCTGATGTAGAGAATCAGCCAGTCAATTATGTTAATAGGCAATGCGTGGGGAAAAGACAGTCCAACGCGAATAACGGCATGTAAACATTTCGGATTGGGTGACTATAGTGCTGGTTTTGTTATTGCATTACTCGCCAATATACCTCCTAAAATAGCTGATACGATATAATTAGGCGTTTCTCTTTTCCTGACCATTTTGAAAATACTTGTTTTTCTACTTAATTTTGTTAACCTATTTAAACGTTCCTAATGCACCTTTTTAAAAGTAAGCTATTGGCTTTCCATATATTTTTTGCCTCAAAAAATAATAGGTTTCTTCTTGAAAATAAAGACTATATAATATGGTCACCTATTATATAAAAAAAAATCTAATTAATTGTCATGTTTATTTTCGATATTCGGGGCCAGGAATACAGGTTTAATATTAAAACCAGACTTAAAACATCATCCATGTTTATTTAAAAATTTATAGTAACCTAAGCAAAAACAATTACCATTACCAAACAATAACATTAACAAACTTTATGCTCATGAATTAAAGCAATAAAATATGGAATAGTTTTATTCATAGTACTTAGGTGCTTAAACTGGACACCTTCTTTTAAACAAAAGCGTATTTAGCCGCATAACCAAAACCTAACGTCGTTAAATCGCAGGACCTAGCAGGACATGGTAGGTATACAGGGTATTTCCTAACTACAGTACGAAACTTAAAAAGGTAATTTTTTATGTCTTTTTATAAAAAAGTTCCTATAAACATATGTCCCTACTTGCTTAATTACTGAGATACACTTATTAATTGCAAAGAGGGAATTGTAACTCTTTATTTAGATTAGGACAATAGGGCCCAGCGGCTCCTCAGTGGACACTATAGCCAATATTATTAAAAAATAAAATACGCCATTGACTTTAAATAAAGTTTTTATACATTTTCCAGATAAAACAATAAAAGATGCAACTGCTTATAGTCTCTTTGTATCTTGCTTCGTTTTCGAAAAAAAATTAAATCCACTCTAAGTCATTCTAAACAGTAGCCCTTAACAGCAAAAAATAAAATTTATAATTAAAAAGTAGACAATTTCGACGTTAGAAAATAGGAAAAATTAAAATTTTCTATAAGATATACGACTGCTTATTTATTTTATGGCAAATAATTAATAATTTTTATTTTTGCTTTTTATATCATGTGGTCTATGGATACTTTTAGAATAAATTAAGGTAGCTTTCATAATTCTTAATTAAAACAAAGGTTTTTTTGTTAATTTCTTAATCAGAAAAATATTAAAACTTCATAAAAAATCAGGGAAGTACTTTTTTATATAATAACACAGTCAATACTGTGGTGCCTACTGAGACGCTACTAGAACCATAATCTAGGCAAAGCTTTACCAGCGCCTTATTACATTTAAAAGATGATTCCATCAGATTTTGTGTTGATTTACGAAGACTGAATGACATCACAAAAAGGACAGTTTTCCACTACTAAAAATTGACGATACCCTAGATAAGCTGACGGAATCAAAATGGTTTTCGACATTTGACCTAAAAAGTGGCTATTGGCAAGAGAACTTCATCAGGAAGATAAGGAAAAATCTTATTCCTTAACTGGAACCAAAACGTTAAAGAAATGTCAACTTTTTTAGAAAAAGTAAAAGTACCTAGGGCATATAATTACCAAAGAGCAAATCAAAACCGATCCAGAGAAGACTAAAGCTCTCCAGAACTGGCCTGTACCAAAAAACAAGCATACAATTGGAACTTTTCTGGGACTATTCACCTACTACAGACGTTTACATGGGTTTGGGTTTGCCGATATTGCGAGACCATTTCATTGTCTTGTCAAAAAACAAAAACAGCTATGAATGGACTGAAGATTGTCAAGCAGTTTTTATACAACTAAAGACAACCTAATCAAAAATTTATTATAGATACCGATGTAAGCAATCATTCTATTGGTGAAATTATATCACAGATTTAAAATGGCAAAAAAGTAATATCCTAATTTAGCTAAGTCTTATCCAAACCGAAACAAAACTATGTGTCATCAGAAAAGAACTTTTGGCTATTATTAAATCTTTGGAGCATTTTCATAAATACCTTTATAGCCAGAAATTTCACCTCGGAACAGACCATGCATCACCTAAATGGTTGCTTAAGTTCAAGAATCCTAAAGGTCAGATAGCAAAATACGATTTGCGAACGCTTTATCCAGTAGAACTTGCTTAGACGACTGTAAACACTACAGCAGACGAGAGCATTAGGATCCTGATGAATTTCACGGCCAAAGAACATGAATCCAGTGCTCTCATGAATAGCATCCTATGATCTTGGCAAAAAAACAACTAGGAGATTCAGATCTGGGAGATAGGATAAGGCTTAAAAAAGTTATTTACAAAGGTCACCGTATCAGCAAATAGCTTTAAAGTCTCCAAGACATAAAGGGTACTGGGCTATATAAGTTATTAAAGATGACCAATTACAAAGAGTTTGGTGGTTGATTACCATTAGATAATCCTACAAACTAAAAAGATTCCCAAAGTATTGCAAGCCTTGCATAATGGTGTAGGAGGTGGCCACTTCGGAGTTATGAAGGCTTTTACTTAAAAATGTTCGAGAAAGGTTCTATTGGCTGCGGAGTCGTGCAGATGTCAGAAACTGGTACAGAATTTGTAAGAACTGCGCTTCCAGCAAGGGACCAAAAACATGAAGCCGTGACAAGATGATGCAATACAATGTAGGAGCACCTTTTAAGAGAAAAGGCCATACACAATTTAGGGTGACCCATCTCTATAGGGGGAAATTTTTTTTAAAGATTTTACCAGGCCGCCCTGTTAAAAAGCTTTTTATAATTAAAAATAAAACCGACAAAAATTCAACTTAGTCGGACCAGAGAAACACGTGCCGCAAGCAGGCCATATATTAGGTATAGGTAGGTGCACAAAATATTATATTAATTTATTTATTTTTCCTAGCTAAGGCGGGGTAGATGGATGTCAGACTATTTTGTTACCTGTAATTAAAAAAGTATTTTTAAATTAGCTACTTTTAAAAATTAAGACACTTGCTGTACTCGTACTAATTACTTCTGGATAAGTGGAGCAAATGCTTGGAATTTATCCAGTAAGGAACAATTCGACAATTCCTTCTAACACCACAGACTCTTATTAAGGGTATTTAAACGGTGCAGCTTCAATACTGCAACAATAATTTGAAACAGATATTTTATATTTTCTTTGTCGACACCATGTTTTTAAATTAGTTTTGCAAAACTGTTTGTATGTAAAAATGGCCTTTTTATCCATTTGATGTTACTTTATTTAAACGTTTTAAAAATATAGGCCCAAAATAAAAAAAAACTGAAAAACTAGAGACTTTTTTATAATTGTCTTTTTAAATAAAATCGTTAAAAATAATTGAATATCTAATAACTTTCGGTATGACTTAGATAAAAACCTCATTAGAAGTAATGATATAATTTATCAATAATTTTAAACAATAATATGGTGTAACTACAATTTAAGAATCAAAGTCAGAGTCTCAAATTTGTCAAATATATATTAAAATTTAGGTGACATGTTTCGCCGTCTCCGGCATCATCAGACCTAAAATAATTTATAAAACCCGTTACACAGAGAAATAAATAACAATAAAATAACAAAACTCACCTAACTATTTAAAAACAACAGTTACAATGACATAACAATAAAATAAATAATCAATACAATCAGCTAAAATCGAAGAAGAAGAATGAGGTTGAGTAGTTAATACAAAATGTATAGGGTACGGTAAAGCGGTAAGGTAGACATAGCTTTATAAGGTTGCCCCGGTAGCACAGGCCTAGTTTATATTGAAGAAATAAAGAGAATAACCAATATGACATTCGACGACAATGAAGGGTCAATTTTTATTATTGTTTAAGGTTATTAAAAATTAAATGAGGTTCAAAAGTGAACACTTCATTTACGCACGTAAGAATGGGGCTTGTTTTGGCTTTCGAAATTTCCAATTTCTCCAGTAAGTCCAGCTTATTTCCCTTGTCACACACATGCAAAACTTTTATATTGTCAGGTGTTTTGACGTGATGTCCTGATGTAAGTAGGTGGTTCGCAAAAGCCGAATTAGTGACAGAGACATCAGTGTTATTATATTTTTCGTATTGTTTTATATGTTCTCCTACTCTTGTAGATATTTTTCGACCTGACTGGCCAACATAGACTGCAGGACAGTCGCCACATTCAAGTGAATATACACCAGATTTAGAAAGTTGGTCTACAGGATCCTTCGACCGAACCAAATGTTTTTTTAATGAATTGTCCGTCCTGAAAGCAATAGAGATCCCGTATGGTTTAAAAAATTTGGCCAGTTGATGAGAAACCCCACCAAAAAGGTCATAGAACGAAAGTTACAAATTTCTTTAGTTGTTGAATGTATTATATTATAGGACAATTTATATTTGTTAAGAAATTTGAAATAAATTTTATTAATTGTGTTTACTGGAAAACCGTTATTAAACGCTAATAATTTAATGACTTTAAGCTCCTTCTTAAAAGCTTCATCAGATAAGGGTAAGTTGAATAGCCTGTATAAAAATGATTTAAAAGCTGCATATTTATGACTATAAGGGGAATTTGAATTAAATTGAATAATGTTGTCAGTTGCTGAAGGCTTTCTGTATACCTCAAACTCAACCCTGGCACCTTTACGATGCAGCAGAAGATCTAAAAAAGGTAATTTGCCATCCGTCTCCACTTCCAAAGTAAATTCTATTTTAGGATGTAACGAGTTAACAAAATTAAGAAAATCGGCAAGCATCCTATCATCCCCTCCCCACAATATGCATATGTCGTCCACATATCTCTTATATCCCAGCAAATAGCATGAAAACCCGCTTGTCATAATCCTCTGCTCCAAGTTATGCATAAAAACCTCACTCAAAAATGGAGACAAGCAAGAACCCATTGCTAGGCCTTCCCTTTGTCTGTACATCTTTTTATTAAATTGAAAAAAATTTTGATCTAATACAGTTTCAAGCAAGGTAAGCATGTCCTCAATTACAACTCTAGGAAGATTGGCCCTACACAAGAGATCTTTAACCATCAAAATACACTCATTAGGGGAATGCTTGGAAAAAGATTTTTAACATCAAGAGAAATGAGTTTTGCATTGTCAGGGATCACTATGTCCTTGAAGTAATTAGCAAATTCAACGGAGTTTTTGTGGAGTATGTACTAACGAACTTAGTTGTACTTTTAAAAAATGTCATTTAGCCAAGATGAAAGCTTATATGCAGGTGAATTAATAAATGATACCACTGGTCTCATAGGCATTCCGTTCTTGTGTACTTTAGGCAACCCATAAAGCAGTGGAGTTTTTGGATTCATAGGGTATAGTTTAGATTTAGTAGTTCCAAAATACTCTAAGAGTATTTTCTTAGAGTATTTTGGAACTACTAAATCTAAACATACCCTATGAATCCAAAACTCCACTGCTATGGAGTTGCCTAAAGCCAAGAACGGAGATGCCTATGAACCAGTGGTATCATTTATTAATTCACCTAGCTTCTAAATGTGACTAAATGATATTTTTAAAGTACAACTAAGGCTTCATTAGTACATACCACAAAACTCCGTTGAAGCGTGAGCCTCGGGACATAGTGATCCCTGACGATGCAAAACTCATTTCTCTGATGTTAAAAATCTTTTTCCCAAGCATTCCCCCTAATGAGTGACTGATGACAGTTATATAGGTCTGTGGTAGGCATTGCCTAGTGATGTACTAGATGCACTTGCTTGCAACTGTATTAGACAGAATTTTGCAATTTACTAAGATGTGCAGGAACTGGCAATGGGTCTTGCTTGTCCCCATTTTGAGTGAAGCTTTGTAGGCTAGTGGCAGAGGAAGACGACGGTCTGCTATGTTATAGAAGGCTAGCGGACGACATATGCACCTGTGGGAGGATGATAGGATGCTTGCCCATTTTCTTAATTTTAACTCGCCACATCTAAAATAGAATTTACTTTGGCAGTGAGACAGATGACAATTACTTTTAGATCTTCTGCTGATCGTGAGTGCCGGGAGTTTGAGGTATACAGAAAGCCTTCAGCAACTGGTCAACGATGATTCAATTTAATTCAAATTCCCCTTATGGTCATAAATATGCAGCGCTTAAATCATTTTTATACAGGCTATTCAACTTACCCGCCTATCTGATGAAGCTAGAGAAGGAGCTTAAAGTATGAATCATTAGCGATAACAGTTTTCCAACAAACACAATTGCATGTAACATTAACATTTTTAACTAACTGGTTCAAAAAGTTTTCGATTTAAAGTGGACTGTATTTTTGTTAATAAATTTAATTATTAATTAATTAAATTAAGAGAGAAAAAACGACGATTAGTGGTCCAAGTCTTACCTTATTGGTCTGGATCCAGCTAATGATAACTTGTATGGCACGACGCGGTACCCGGGTACGAGATAGCCTTAGGCGACGCACTGGCCCTTTACAGCTTCGAAATCGTACTGATTTGTATTCAATTTTGGCGAGCCCATAAACCTACTATAGACTCGGACCAAGCTAAAAAAGCGCGGCAAACAAATAACCGTAGAAAAATTGAAAACTAAAAGAAAATCCCTTTTGCAATTTAATTATTATTTACGACATAATTATAATTAATACTTATATTATAAAAATAAAATTAGAACAAAAAGAAATATATATTAAGTAAACAAAAAAAATATGCGTGTACGGAACATTCCGCCCACCAAAATTAAGAATTAATTTTCCTAATCAACTTATAGGAAGGGGGCACAGTTTTACTACTGGCCTCTGATAGGAACCATGAGCGGTCCTTACAGTACAGACACGACAAATGCCATCTTTACCCTTGTGCACCTCAGTAACTCTTGCTAAATTCCAATGCAATGGAGATGCATTTTCATCTTTTATTAAAACTAGCATACCTACGTTAACAGGAGGTGCAGAGATGGTCCATTTGGAACGTTGTTGTAGGTTGTGTAAGTATTCTTGGTGCCAGCGCTTCCAAAAATCTTGTGACAACCTTTGGATTAATTGCCAACGATTAAGGCGGTTAATATTTAACGTAGTTAAGTCTGAAGTCGGGACCGCTGTAAGAGGTTCAAGGGTTAAAAAATGCCCTGGTGTCAGAGCTGAAAGATCAGCTGGATCTGAACTGACACTACAAAGCGGTCTCGAGTTCAGAATTGACTCAATTTGAACGAATACAGTGGATAACTCCTCATAAGTGAGTATTTGTTTACCAATAACGCGAAAAAAGTGGGTCTTTACTGATTTGACTGCCGCCTCCCACAAACCACCAAAATGAGGACTGGCGGGGGGATTAAATGACCACGAGATTTTCTCTCTTTCAGCAGCTGCTTTCATAAGTTTTAGTAACTCACGGTTTGCACCCACGAAATTTGTACCCTGATCGCTAAATAGATTACTGCAACGACCACGGCGTCCAATGAAACGTCGAAGAGCAGCAAGAAAACAATCGGTGGTTAAGTCTGATGCCAGCTCAAGGTGTACAGCCTTAGTGACAAAACAAATAAATAGGCAGAGATATGCCTTTTGACTCTTTGAACCTCGTCGTTTAGACATGGTTATAAAAAATGGTCCCGCCATATCAACACCAGTAAAACTAAATGGTTTTACTTGTTTGACCCGAAGCAGGGAGGTCTCCCATATAGGGTTCGATGGTTTTAGGATTTAGCCTAAAGCATTTAACACATTTCGAAAGAACGGATCTAATAGCCCGCTTAGGGGATAAAATCCAGAATTGCTGACTTATTAGAAAATGTAAAGTTTGCAAACCTGGGTGAAAGTTTAGATTATGATATTCCTGTATTAGGAGATTAGTTAGACGATGAACACGGGGTAAAAGAATAGGAAATTTTTGGTCATAATTTAAAAGGGAATTATTTAAACGCCCACCTACTCTAAGAACACCGTCTTTGTCCAGAAACGGAGAAAGCTTTCTAAAAGGTTTGGATAATAATTTATTTCCCTGAATATTTTTAATTTCCTCAGAAAATATTTGGATTTGTACCTGTTTAACAAGAAAAATTAGAGCTGCATGTAGTTCTATCTCTACAAAAAGCCTGAAAAAGTCTCTTTCTTGTTCATTCGATTTATAAATCTTAAAACATAAGCGATAATTCGCTTTATTTTCGAAAGTGATGAATATTTGTTTAACAAGTACAAGGGAAAGTCAGAATCTACATTAACAATTAATGCAGTCTTTCTTTCTTCCCTTTTAACTAAAGCTGCATTTTCCTGAATTTGCTCAATTATAGGCCAATTTGCCGAATCAGAGCTTAACCACTCAGGCCCCGCCCACCATAGCCTATGGTGAACTAAATCGAGGGGAAATAATCCTCTACAGGCACAATCCGCCGGATTATCAGAAGAAGGAACGTACCTCCATATACTTGGAGAAGTATTTTCCTGAATATGACTAACTCGATTAGCTACAAAGCATTGCCATCGATGAGGCGAGGATTTAATCCATGACAGAGTAACCATAGAATCGCACCAGGCAAATACACTAAATGAAATATTCGAATATAACTTGAGGACATAATTAATCAGATCTGACAATAAAACAGCACCACAGAGTTCCAGCCGAGGTAGTGTGACCTTTTTTAAAGGAGCCACCTTGGATTTCGCTACAACCAAATTGACATTAACTGTATTATTATTGCTATTTACAGTGCGAATATAAATCACAGCCGAGTACCCTTTTTCACTGGCATCGGAAAATCCGTGAAGTTGAAATGATGAATTTGATTTATTGAATATTTGTCTAGGTATAAGAATTGACGATAATGAAGGTAGCTGAGATTTATAAGTCAACCATTTTGAGCTAATAGTCGTAGGTGGAACCGAATCCCAATCTAAACCTGTAGCCCATAGCTGTTGAATTAGGTGCTTAGTAAAAAAGCTTACAGGGCTAAGAAAACCCAAAGGATCATAAATCCTTGCCAGTTCTGAAAGAAGCACACGCTTAGAGCAAGAAGAATCTTTGGCTTCAACGTGAAATGAAAACGAGTCTGATGATGGTTGCCACTGAAGACCTAGAACCTTGATAAAGGAATCATTTTCCTTATCCAGAGAAAAAGGCTTCATTAGACAAGAACTTTCGGGGAGATTATCTAATAAACTTGGTTCATTTGATGCCCACTTACGAAGCTCAAAACCACCTTTTAAGAGCAACTGAATGAGTTCTTGCTGAAGAACTTTAGCCTCATCAATTGAGTCACAAGTAGAAAGAATATCATCGACAAAAATTTGAGAAGATAGCACTTTTGACGCCAAAGGATAAGGTGAGCCTTCATCTAAAATTAACTGTTGAATGGTACGAAGAGCAAGATATGGTGCAGAAGACACCCCATATGTTACAGTGTTAAGAATATATTCTTGTAAGGGATCTTTGGGCGAAAAGCGCCAAAATATTTTTGATATTTTCGATCTTCGGGCTTAACAAGAATTTGCCGATACATCTGTTTGATGTCAGCGGTTAGTACATAAGTATATAGGCGAAAATTAAGCAAAATGCTAACAATATCCTTTTGAAGTTTAGGGCCTATTAAAAGAAGTTCATTAAGAGACGGAGCATTTAAAACTTTGGCCCCTGCGTCAAAGACGACCCTTAGTTTAGTGGTGCTACTTTCAGGGCGAAGAACAGCGTGATGAGGAATATAATATCCTTTTAAATTTAAATTAGTATGTGACAAAATAGACATATGACCACTATCAATGTAGTCTTTCATAAAGTCCCTATATGAATTGTAAAGCTCAGGATTTCGAGTTAGGCGGCGTTCTAAATTGAAAAACCATCTTTGAGCCACCAAACGAGTGTCAGTACACTCAGAAGCCACATCCTTAAAAGGAAGAGGAACTACATATCTTCCTGATTCGGTGCGATAATGAGATTGGGTGAAAATTTCCTCACACCTTGAATCATCAGGAGATAATTTTAACTTGGAAGGAGGTTCTTCACATTCCCAAAATTTTTAATAATCTGATCAAGAGGAAAATCAGTTGTACAACACAATGACGTAATAGAATGTGAAGGAGATGATACTTTACCGGTCAGTACCCAACCAAACATTGTTTCAATAGCAATCGGCTGATTGGACGACCCGAATTTTTACCACTTTGAAGACATACTGAAAATATCTCTGCCCCGAGGAGCATATCAATTTCTCCAGGGGAGTTAAAATGTTTATCAGCCTATTTTAAATTGAGGATGTGAGACCAGTCATCTACCTCAAAAGAATAATTGGGCATGGAATTGCATATTTTGGGAATAATATAAGCTTCGATCTGAAAACTGGGATTTACTTGACCTTCTGGACGAATGAGACAGTCGACATATCCTGAAATATTCGAAGGAGTTACTCCGAGTCCATTAATTGATAAATTAGAATTTATTTTTGATAGACCTAGACGTTTAAAACACTTCGAACTAATGAAATTACTTTGGCTTCCACTATCAAGAATAGCTCTGATAGTTTGAACCATGCCACGACAATCAATAATATCAACTCTAATAGTAGATAAAAGAACGGTGGCGGGAGCCGAAGTCAAACCAGAAAAACCGACCAGAACATTTTGAGGTCGCTGAGCTGGGTTATTTTCATTATTTGAAGTATGGTTATCACTATTTAATTGAAAATGAAGCAAACTGTGATGTCTTAATCGACATTTTTTACAAGTATAGGTAGAATCACATTTTACTGTAGAATGGGATGATTTAAGGCAATTAACACAAAGTTTGTTTTGTTTAGCAATTGTAAATCTTTCATTTGGAATTTTATTTAAAAATGTAGCACATGAAGTTATAAAGTGATTAGCATTGCACAAAGAATATTTATTAGAATTTGAAATCAAACTAGTAAAAGTTTTTTTGTTTATGTTTGAAGGGTGGCTTCTCAGCCAATACAGAATTTGTAGTTAATGCTACTGAATCAAATGCTATACATTGTTTTAGGAGAAAGTCTTTCAGCAATTTAAAAGTAGGCATTTCAATGCAACTATATTCTAGCTCAAACCTTTGTACAGTATCAGAATCAAGTTTTTGTAAAAGAAGATTGAACATGATAAAATCCCATTCTTCAGTAGGAAATTTTAAGTTAGTTAATGCATCTAGGTTTTCACAAAATGTATCTAATAATTGCCTAAGAAGCTGTAAAGAATTATTATGAAGTTTTTCTAAGTTATAAATTGTCTGCCAATAATGAGTTGCCAATAAACGTTTATTTTAAAATCTTTTTAGTAAAGTTTCTGGAAGACCACTAATAATTGCTAAAACATTATCAGAAAGACATGTAAGTAAGTATTGAAAATTTTTATATTAGTTAAAGTGTCATTTTTATCAATAAGATTTATAAACAAATCATAAAATGTAGGCCAAGTTTTAAAATCTCCATTAAAAACTGGCAATTTTATTTTAGGTAATTTAACACTAGGTGCTTGAACTCGAGATTGATCTGCAGTATCAGTATCATGAGGTTTTTCAAAAGAGTAGAATAAATGGTTAAAACTTCATAATAATACCCATCGACAGTACTTCTTACAGTGTCCTCGGCTTCTAAATCTGCACCCTCTGTAGTAGAGATTGCTTCAATGACAGCCAAATGATATTTGTCAAAAGATTTATAGGCAGCTTCTAGGCCCAAATAGCGCATTTTAAAAGAAAGATGATGAGATTCATCTTTAAGTGCCGATTTGGCTAAAGTATGTAATTCTAGAATGCGATTGGCATATACATCTCGATTAGCTTTTAATTTTTTAATTTCGTCAGTCATTATAAAAAATATTTAAGAATATAAATGAAAAAATTTTTTTTTTATTATTACACTATTAAAAGGTAACAAGTTACTTCTTATTAAAGTACGAAAAATTAGAAAATTATTTTTATTAAAATATTAAGAGAAAATTATTTTTAAGTTGCCTAAACTCAAAACGCCACCAAAAATTGGTAAAAATAAATAATTTTATTAAAATTACAATAATTCAATTAATAATAATTATTTTAAATCAAGTTAATTAAATAAACCTAAATTTGCATTAATAAAAATTAATGTGACACGGATAAAGATAGCATAGTAGGCCTACCCAGCAAACAACCATCGACTATAAAAAAACGTTGGTATGTTTCAGATCAAAAAGGTAAGATTATTTTTAATAAAAATACCTGAATTAAATTTATTTTATCTGTTAAAATTACAATTATTTTATAATATTAAACAGCAAAAGGGTTTAAATAACAAAATCCGACAAAGAAGGATCATTAAATGTATGTAATTAACATTTTTTAATTAACTGGTTCAAAATGTTTTCGATTTAAAGTGGACTGTATTTTTGTTAATAAATTTAATTATTAATTAATTAAATTAAGAGAGAAAATAACGACGATTAGTGGTCCAAGTCTTACCTTATTGGTCTGGATCCAGCTAATGATAACTTGTATGGCACGACGCGGTACCCGGGTACGAGATAGCCTTAGGCGACACACTGGCCCTTTACAGCTTCGAAATCGTACTGATTTGTATTCAATTTTGGCGAGCCCATAAACCTACTATAGACTCGGACCAAGCTAAAAAAGCGCGGCAAACAAATAACCGTAGAAAAATTGAAAACTAAAGGAAAATCCCTTTTGCAATTTAATTATTATTTACGACATAATTATAATTAATACTTATATTATAAAAATAAAATTATAACAAAAAGAAATATATATTAAGTAAACAAAAAAATATGCGTGTACGGAACAACAATTAATAAAATTTATTTCAAATTTCTTAACAAATATAAATTGTCCTATAATATAATACATTCAACAACTAAAGAAATTTGTAACTTTCGTTCTATGACCTTTTTTGGTGGGGTTTCTCATCAACTGGCCAAATTTTTTAAACCATACGGGATCTCTATTGCTTTCAGGACGGACAATTCATTAAAAAAACATTTGGTTCGGTCGAAGGATCCTGTAGACCAACTTTCTAAATCTGGTGTATATTCACTTGAATGTGGCGACTGTCCTGCAGTCTATGTTGGCCAGTCAGGTCGAAAAATATCTACAAGAGTAGGAGAACATATAAAACAATACGAAAAATATAATAACACTGATGTCTCTGTCACTAATTCGGCTTTTGCGAACCACCTACTTACATCAGGACATCACGTCAAAACACCTGACAATATAAAAGTTTTGCATGTGTGTGACAAGGGAAATAAGCTGGACTTACTGGAGAAATTGGAAATTTCGAAAGCCAAAACAAGCCCCATTCTTACGTGCGTAAATGAAGTGTTCACTTTTGAACCTCATTTAATTTTTAATAACCTTAAACAATAATAAAAATTGACCCTTCATTGTCGTCGAATGTCATATTGGTTATTCTCTTTATTTCTTCAATATAAACTAGGCCTGTGCTACCGGGGCAACCTTATAAAGCTATGTCTACCTTACCGCTTTACCGTACCCTATACATTTTGTATTAACTACTCAACCTCATTCTTCTTCTTCGATTTTAGCTGATTGTATTGATTATTTATTTTATTGTTATGTCATTGTAACTGTTGTTTTTAAATAGTTAGGTGAGTTTTGTTATTTTATTGTTATTTATTTCTCTGTGTAACGGGTTTTATAAATTATTTTAGGTCTGATGATGCCGGAGACGGCGAAACATGTCACCTAAATTTTAATATATATTTGACAAATTTGAGACTCTGACTTTGATCCTTAAATTGTAGTTAAATCTATGTTGAGTCTCTTTGAGAAAATGGACAGATTCTTAAGTAATAATATGGTGTCATAACCACATATTTTAAATAAATATTATATTTGCTTTTATTTCAAAATAAAAAAAATGTTTGTGGTAGTTTTTTAACATTAATTGTTTTGATGCCATAAATAACTTACACTAAGCAGTTCAAGCAAAAGCAAATTTAAAAATTGCTAATTAAAAAATATATACAAGGTGTCCTTTTAAGGTCCTGATGTACTTATTAAAATAGGTGTGAAGTAGAAATATTGCTTACACCCTATACATACTGTCCACGGATAGGGATTACAAGAGGACCAATGGTTAAAAAAATCATTTTTAGCGAAAAAGATATTCTTCATAAAAATGTTTGGTTGTAAAAAAAATATGATTTACGAAAAGAAAATGTTGATTTTGTATACGAAAAGGTAAAAACCGGTTTTAATAAATTAAATCATTTAACAATTTTTGCGGCTTCGAAATAATACAATTACTTAGCAATACCTAGCAATACATCACCTCCGAGTTGATTACAAAGATGTTTTATTACTTTCCAAATTGTTTTTAAAGAAGAACAATCAAATGCGATATTTTATTGTTCTGGTGAATTTTATGCACGGTAGATGACAAAAGCCATTTACTGCCTAAAAATAAATTTCTTTTAAGAATAATTTAAACAAACACAGAAAAAAAATCAGCAATTACGGACATAGGCGTGTTTATCGTAATTACTTTATTTATTTTAAGACCTTGAGTTTTGAAAAGAAATAATAAAATATTAAAACATAGACAACAGTATATCTTTAGCTGCATGGGGTAGAATGAAAAACAATTTATGGTACTTAAATTCTGGAAATGTTTCCTTAGCATTCTTAGATAAAAATATTTTAATTAATGTTATAGAAGAACATAGTTAGAGCTGTAAATAAGTCAGCGTCAGATGAAGAGGGCATCAAACGAGTAATAGTAGGAGAATTAGATTAAATAAAAAAAAGAAATTAACGACTTTATGTCCGCTACTTCGGATTTTTTTTCAAAAATTTAATTTCTCCACAGAAATTTTTAAAAACAATTCACCAACTTAAAATAATAATGAAAGGTGCAGCAAGTGTTGTAAAATTGTGAACAATCTTAAAGTAGTATTTGGCAGAGCTGAGAGAGGTATCAAGCTAATTGATGACTACAGGAATGCGCAAAAGTCCGAAATAAAATTAATATCTTTTTAACCAGTAATTTAGAAATAAAACGCTGAAACACGTCAATTGATTTTAAATGGTACGCATTTTTTGGCAATAAAATAAAATATTTTTCAACCCCTTAGTTGCAACCTCTTCAACTTTTTTAAATACAAACCTATGTCGTATATGGGCTTATTGAAAAGCTCATAAAAAAATAGAATCTGACCATACCCTATTTTCTTTTTTAATTTATGTGGTTACCAGGAAATGAGAGAAAACTCTTTTAAAAACGAAAAATGTTAGAAATACCTACTATCTAAGGGTGAATTTACGTAACAGATGCTGAAAATGCCCTCCGCCCTCTACTTAGCAGGCTCCTAGGCGATGGTAAAACCCGTCTACGTAATTCCGAATGGCCTCAGCCGGTATGTTATGTGATTTCACTCTAATTCTGTTTTTTAGATCTTCAATATTAGCCGGCCTATTTTGATAAACCTTGTCTTTCAGATATCCTCTAAAAAAATAATCTAGTGGCGTCTGGGGATCATAAAGGCCATTCAATTGTACCACGTCGTCCAATCCAGCGTCCTGCAAATATTTCATTGAGATATTCTCTGACGTTAATACCAACATGTGGGGGAGCGCCGTCCTGTTGGAACCAAAGTTTTTCAGTGGGGATATCTGGATCTGCTCCATTGGAAAACATAACAGCTAAAGCAGGTACTAATTCAAAGCGTAAAAAGTCTAAGAAGCGTGCAGCTGTTAGGTTTTCCTCAAAAAAGTATGGCCCTAATATTCTGTTGTTGATGATGCCTGCCCATACATTTACTTTCTGAGGACGCTGCATATGAGCTTTGCATATTTAGTGTGGGTTTTCCTGACTCCACAATCGATAATTGTGCCTGTTAACTACTCCATTTTAATAAAAAGAAGATTTGTCCAAAAATAGTATGTTCAGTGGAAACCCATTATTCTCGTCACATCGCCTCATTATTTTCTCACAAAATTGCAAACGCCTGTAATATTCATCTTCCAAGAGCTCTTGGACAAGATATACCTTATATGGGTGGTATTTTTCTGTTCTCAAAAAGCTCCCAATCGTACGTCTAGATGCAGGATTGTTTTGGGCTAATAAAACCGTTGACAAATGTGGATCTTTCTGCAGAGATACGGCAATGTCCAATTTTTGATCTTCGTCTAAAACATCTGGCCGGCTGCTTCTGGGCAAGTCCTTCACTGTACTATCTTCTTCAAATTTGTGTAAGATCTTACTCACAGTAGTCTGGAAATTGTGATTTTTCGGATATTTTGCATGAAATAAAGTTTACACTTTATGACTCCGCATTCTATCCCCACATCCCAACAATATCAAGACTTCGATACGCTGCCTCTCTGACAATACCATTTTTGTTTCGCAATATATGCATTACATCGCATACATGACATAGGTTTACATTAAAAAAAATTGGGGAGGGTTGCAGCTAAGGGGTTGAGAAAAATATTACATTTTATTGCCAAAAAATGCGTACAATTTAAAAATCAATTGACGTGTTTATAAGTTTTTTCCTAAGTTACTGGTTAATAAGATATTAATTTTATTTTGGACTTTTGTGCATCCCTGTATAATAACATATTAGCTAAAGACTAGAAACAAAAGCAATTTACACTTCAAGTTGCTAGGCATTACCAAACACGTTTTTGGATGTAAGAAAAGAGATGATATTCCAGGTCTTAGAATAGTTTTAAGTAAACTTTTATCCATACTTAAGTAAACCTGCGAAAATTTACAAAATTGGGGAAACACCAATTTTTTATTTTTATTAGTCTTAACGTTGCTTACGGCACCATTATCCGTTAACCGATAAAAATAAAATTTTAGTGGATATGTTGTTTCATCAAATAAAACCTTTTTAAGGGGCGGCAGTACAAATTTTTATAGATCGCCTAAGATCGGCCACAATAGACATAGCAGGACCATTTCCATTTAGTAAATCCGGGAATCGTTATATCTTGGTAGCAAAGGATTAGTTTAGCAAATGGCCGAAAGTCTACTCAATTTTAAATCAAAAAGCTATTACTGTTGCGAATCTATTATTTGAACAATGGCTTTGTCGCTATGGGGTACCAAAGTGAAATACATTTAGTCCCTGAGGCAGTAATGAAACTAACTTCATGATAATAAGACTTTTAACTGACTGTAACAATAACGATTTTTTGGACAATATTTAAAAATTGCATGTGAAACATTGTGGTTAACTTGCCCGACAAAAAAGTGCCGCATTTTTCCATTTCGACACCCGAAACATTTGACATTGGCAGGTTGGGTTAATTCGCCGCTTCAATATATATGACGGCATGAATATTCATGGTAGACTCGTCGACAGAAACGCCCCTAAAAAGGTTTTAAAAGTGGTATTATCATAAAGTTAATTTCATTACTGGCTAGGGGACTAATTTCGATTAAAGCAGAAACTTTAAGTTCGATGTTTTCAAGAACCTTTGTTATATCCTGGGAATACATAAAACAAAAACCACATCTCTTCATCCGCAGTTAGATCGCATGGTCAAAAGTTTTAACAGAACTCTTAATACTACTTAAAAGTCAAAGTAAAAGACCAACAAAGTGACTGGAATAACTGTTTACAGCCGTTTTTATTAGCATACCGCTCAACAATTCCCGAAAAAACTGGAACAACACCTGCAAAGTTCTTTTACAGTGTTTGGGCCTTTCAGTTGACTTATTTTCAAGACGACATTTTACCAAAGAAGAACCAGCTACTAAGAAAACTAAGTAAACAGCTGCAAGAGATACACGAACAGATTCGTAATAGGTTACAAAAAGGAAGTGACCGTAAGGAAGTCCCGCTATTACTTGAAAGTTAACTATCAGGGATTTATGGTCGGTGAAAAAGTTTGGTTATACAATCCAAGAAGAACCAAAGGGCGTTTACCGAAACTTTAGAAGTCATGGATAATGATACGGGCCAATGATTTGGTGTACAAAATCTAGAAGAGTCCACAGGCAAGCTAAAAGTGGTACATCTAGAAAGGCTAAGCCGGTATCAAGACCATGAAGATATTTGATCGAGACGATCAAAACATGGGAAGGAGCAATGGTACGGAAATAAAAAATAAGTGTTTTTATTTTATAGAGAACGTTAGGACCATTTAATTTAGTTTGATAATTGTTTGAAATAATTTACTTTAATTTTTCCAAGTTCTTTTATCGCTTTCGAAGATTTCCGAAAACGTGCATCCATTTTAAACTTTTATTCCATCGTGTACTAAAGGATTTCGCGTAACTTTTTTGCTATGTTCTAGGCTTTTCTAAGTTACTATCAAAGGGCGATGAAAAACGTTGGAGAGTTAGCATAGTTTCTACTAGACATTGACCAGTAAAAATTTTGTCGTACTTGCAACAATAGTTACGTTTTCTTTTTAACAAAAGGTATAAAAATAAAGAGAGGTGTTTTTATACTAAGTTTTTAAAACAATATTTTAACGTTGGAACTCCTGGTTTTTAAAACTTATGGAGACACTCTGTATGTATTTTTTCCAAATCATGGATAATGCTTATCATTTAATTTTATCTTATTCAAAGCGGATGCCACACCTAAACACAGATAAGCCAAGCACATGATAATTTAGTTCTTTTTTAATTGAATAAAATTGTATTTTTTTATATTATAAAACAACCGGTAAAATGTAGGGGAAACTGGCCTAAAATGGCATACTCAGGTAAAATGACACACTTTATAATTTTTGAGTTTCCTGCCTTAGCAGCGACCTCTTTAATGTGTTGCAGCTTGTAATATGATAATTGCATTTATTATCGAAATTGTCGTACAGGTGCTTTACAATGTGTTATACTAAATCGCATTCTTATTTTTTGAAATATAGGCAAAAATTGACAAAGTATGTCATTTTAGGCCATTTTCCCCTACCTTTGTATTCTTTTATTTAAATTAGGTACATACATATTACTACATTCTAGTAACTCTATCGACAAACGTAGTGGGATGATTTTTATTAAAAAATAAGAAAAAACTTAATATAAATATATGTCCTTATAGTCATACTTTTGAAACTACAGAGTGTCCAAATTTTAGAAAAATATATATTGTTTCCTAAAAACTTTTATTCCGATTTTTTAAATATACTTACTTACACTTAAAATTTTTAAAATATTTAGTAATTATAAAATTTAAAAAATATATATATTTTAGGTAAATGCAGAGACGTACAATTTTTTATGTCATAAAAAATGGTAGTAATTATTTACAAACCGGATGCATTGCCGATTTTAATGAAATTTGCTATACGCTGGTTTTTTTGGGACACTAATTACGAAAAATCTGAAATAATTTTTAGTCAAACACGTTTCGTTCTTAAGACATTAATCAAGCAACGGTAAGCAGTGTTAAAGAAATTTAAAATGCAGGAATATTAATTAAAACAAACAAAGGAGAAGAAATAGAAAAAATTTAAAAAATTTGTGAGGAAAAATTAAAAGATCGATATTTAGTGGAAGTTTCTAAATTAAAGTCACCAAGATTAATGTTACTGGGTGTAAGAAAATAATATTCAAAAGAAGAACTTTCGTCTAAATTTAAAATGTTAAATTATATTAAGGAAAACGATAATTTTAATATCAGAAAATGAAAATAGTCTAAGAAACAAGTTGGTTGTTTTTGTAGTAAAGATCATGGATAACTGCAATGAAAAAATCTAAATTGTTTAAATTGTTTAAACTCAAATAAAATGTATAAAAAATCATTAGATTGCAAGCACAAAGCTAATAGTACCAGCTGTCCTATTCACCTGTATAAAATGAAGATTGCCAAAGGAAAAATGAAGCAATACTAAAAAAAATGATAAATTAAAAGTTTTATATATAAATTCAAGATCAGTAAAAACAAAAATGGACGAAATTTAAATAATGTTGACTAAAGAAAATATAGACATACTTGTGGCTAGTAAAACATGGATTTAAAAAAAGAGAAGATGTATTATAATTTTAAAAACTTTATTTTCGTTTGTCTGTAGACACAAAAAGGGGTAGGGTTAGAAATATATAGAGCCAAAAATATATCTTTTGAAGTTATTAAAAAATTTGAAAACGAATTATCATATATATCAATTCAAATAAAATTCCCAAAATTAATATTACGTTGAATTTGTAGACCTTTATAAGTAAAAAGTGAATATTTTTTAAATTTTATGAATGAAAAATTGGAAAATTTAAATAATATAAAATTAGGGTGTATAATAGTTGGAGATATAAATATTGACATTTTAAAAAGTAATTAGGAAACTAAGACACTTTTAATTATTTACTCATCAAATTATTTTAAGTTGTGTAATAATAACATTTCTACAAGAGAAATCAGTTTAAGTACCAGCCTAATTGACCACGTGATTACAAAATCAGATAAAACAATAAACCTGTCTTGTAAAACAAGTCCACTAAGTGATCATAAAATTCAAATAATTGGGTATAACATATTTAACAGGATTTCCTCCTCCAAGTTTAAAATAAAATTAATTAATAAATTTAAAGTAAAAGAAATAAAGACAAACCATGGTTTAATGAAGATATAGCGAGAAATATTAAAATTCGGGACAAGTACTATGCAAAAACTAAAAACAATCAAGAATGTATCAATAGTTACAACCAATACAATAGAATTGTAAAAAAGAAAAAATTAAAGAAGCAATACAAAATTATTTTAAGAATAAATTTGAAAATGGAAATCAAAAGGAGATTTGGAAAACAATTAATTTTTTATGAATAAATAAATCAAGCCAAAAACAAAATCTTTAGATAATAATACTATAAATAAATGGTACAAAAGTTGAGAATAAAAAAATTGTAAAGAAATTTATAACTATTTTATTAATGTTGCCCAAAGGCTTTCGGACAAAATTCCATATAAGAGATTTGATGAATATTCAAACCCAAATTCAATATTTTTAGACGAAAACGATATAATAATGGACGAGATAAAAGATATAATTGCCAAACTTCATATAAAGAAAAACGTAGATTTGATAATATTTCAATTAAACTCATTAAATTAGTCAAATAAGAAATAGTACCAATTTTACAATATTTAACATTTTTTTAAACAGGAATTTTTCCTGAAACATGATAATTGCAAAGTTTCACAAATTTTTAAAAATGGTAAATTATATGATTGCAACAATTATATGCCTAAATCAGTATTACCAGTTCTTTCAAAAATTTTGGAAAAAGTAATAGATAATATATTGATAATTTTTTTAAATATTCAAAAATTAATTTTTACTGGTCAATGTTTATTTAACAAACCTAAAGATGCAAAAATTGCAGCGGTTGATATTATAACTAATATACAGCAAAATATTGATGAAAATGAAAAAAAATATTATTTGTTATTTTTAGATTTGTGTAAGGCATTTGACACAGTAAATCATAGTATTTTGTTAGATACAATATATAATATTGGCATAAACTTTATTTTTGGTTTAAAAGTAGTTTAACTAAAAGAAAGCAATATGTCCAAACTGAATCCAATAAAAGTTTAACAAAAGATATGGATTGTGGTGTTCCACAAGGATCAATTTTGGGCCCAATATTATTTTTAATCTATATTAATTTAATATCAAAATTAAAATTAAAAAGAAATTTATATCTATTGGCTGACGATACAACTTTTATTTATTTTGCTGGTAATTATAATTGGCTACACTCTTTTAAATTAACTTTAAATTACAATTTTATGGAAAAATTGGGTAAAATAAATAGAAAAATGGGGTTTAAACCAAATATCCAGTACCAAATTAGCTTTTACCCTAGAATTAAGTGCTAGAAGAAGGGGAAAAAAGTGAATTCAGGTTGGATTTGGTTATCAAGACTGATGATGAATATCTCGAGAACAAAACGTGTCCGACTAAAAATTCTTTCAGATTCGTAATCAGCACCCAAAAGAAACTCCGTATACCAAATTGCAATAAAATCGGCGATGCTCCGGTTTGTAAATTATTTCCAAAATGGTAAATCCTTGGCGAACGACAATTCTGTGACTTTTTACGTCAAAAAATGTCTTTTTATGCAAAGAAAACTATTTTTAAGTTTTTTAAAAATATTCAAATTGGTTTAAAAAGCCAATAATAAAAACCTATTATTTACTTAAAATTTTAACAACTTAACAAAAAGTAAAAGAAAAGAAAAGTTTCCCCTTGTTTTTCTCTGCAGATCTACCCCCTAAAGTTTATCGATAAAGTTACTTAACACCCTGTATATCTAAAAATTCAGTTAATGCAATATTGGTAATATTATTAATATTATTATAAAACTTTTAATAATAGAATATTATTAAAACAAAATGTTTCTAATATGCTATTACTTTTTTTAAAATACGTTTTTGGGTGATTGAGTTAAAAGAAAAAAATTATGTTCTTTAATTTTATAAAGGCCCGCAGAATATAGAATATGGTCATGTGATCATTTGTGATGTAGGCATCCGGGTGGGCACTTTTCGGTGGCGACGCAGGTGGCTATCGTTGAAAGCATAGAAAAGAATATTATGTTGAAAGAATAAATCTGTCGGTATATCAACAGATAAAAAGGTAGGCACTGATTTTTTCTAACGCATTGAAAAAGAATGGAATATATTTTCGAGTAGTTCGCGCATTATTTTGTTAAACAGCGAGATAAATGACGACAGCATTGTTTTTATGAGCGCGCTGTCAAACAATTTTTTGAAAAGTGTCAAAGTTTAGGCGGTATTTTAATTATACTTAGTACTGTAAAAGCCTATTGGTTGTTTATAGACAGCAATAGAACAATAGTGAGTTAATTTTAGTGTTTTGCAATTTTTTAGTACGTAATAACTTAAGATTTTTGCTTGTATACTTACTTTCCGTGAGTGTGTATGTAAACGTGTTTCCTAAAGAGGAACAAAGGAAAATATGGATAGAAGCCATACATACACTGTAGTATGTATACATTATTTTTTGCCGTTTACAGGTACATACGTTAAAAAGTTGAAAACTTTTAAATTTAAAGTATTTACTTAAGTTCAATGCGTCCTGGGTCTTTGCCGAGGTTTTTATTGTAGATTATTTGATTTCATTTAAAATATTATTTATGTAATTTACGTAGCATAAGATCCTTTAGTATTTTACAAATATATTTATAATATTTACCAAATATCCTGTAATTTTATTGCAAAGTTCCATGTATCCCCATTTGAGATAACATAAAAATAACACCCCGATCATAATTTAAAAATATTGAACCTAACGGCCTGTTGTTTTACGTGGGGTACGACTTAAGTTTACCTTTATTCTTCTCATATCTTTAATTATTGGGATGTGACGTAGAGCGTAGCGCTTTAAGACAATGACAAATAGGTAGATAAGGAGTTGCTTAGTTAAATTTTTCCATTACCTATTTAAATATTCATAGGGGTCGTGTGTTACCATGCATATAGAGACTGTCCCAAAAGAAGGTATGGAAACGGCAAAATATTTTTAACACTGAGGTACATGGAAAAAAGATTTACATCAAGAAATTGTACAAAATTATATGGGGCATCCTGTGGTAAACCAAGACATTGACAATAATAAGCATGCACAATTGATGCGCCACTTGTTGAAAATATGGTCTTGAGAAAGGATTGGCAACCTGAGGCTCGCAAGCCACATACAGTTTTTTGAATTTAAAATGGATTAGTTATTTTTTTATAAAAAACTTTGGTTGTGCAAATACTATTTATTGTTGTCAAGAAAAAAATTGTGGCTCTTTAAAAAACTTAAAATATTATTTTTCTTTGTAGATTTTTAACTTTTTAAAGTGAGTGACTGCGCGGACTTAAAAGGTTGCCGACTAAATAATAATCCCTAAGGGATTATTAAAGAAAAATAAACATACAACAAAAATAAAATACCTTTCTAAATTACAGGAATCTTTCGCTAACGAAATGTACGGGGTGGTGCGATTTCGACTTTTTACCAGAAAACTCATATTTCCTGACCAGATAGAAAAAATTTACTAGGTGTCGGTATCCGAGATATATGGCTTTTTTTTATTTTTTGACCATTTTTTAAAAAATTCCGTCCGTCATTTTTAAAAACTTGCCAAAACGGTGTAAACATTTTTAAGGCACTTTTTAGTGGAATCCATTGGACTTCTCAGATTTTTACAATTATTTCTAGTTTGGTTGAAAATATATAAAGCTTAGTTTTTTTAAATATAAATCATAGTTTGCCATAATTTCAAAAAACTGCTTATTTTTTGCTTTTTCCAATGATATATTATTTTTTATACTTGTCTTTGAATTTGAGCGAGATATTTAAGTTTTTTAATTTTTCCCATAGTAGGCCATGAAACAAATCGGCACTTGTCAAAGTTGTTTCATTTTTGCTAAAGTAGGCCATGCAAACATGTCAACTTTCAAACACAGAATAAAAAATAATGCAATTAAATTTCAAACTTTATATTTATAAACATATTATAATAAAAACATTGGCCTAAAAAATTAAACGAGTTTAAATGAAAACTGCATTACAAGCGTTTGTTAGTTTAACAGGTCTAATCGCACCAAAAGTTTGCCTAGTAGCTACTTGCAACTCTTCCTGTGTTTCGATAGTTCTTCCTTTAAAAACTGTATCCTTCAATCTTCCCCATAAAAAAATCTAATGGTGTTAATTCGCAGGACCTAGCAGGCCATAGTATAGATCCTCTAGTACCAATCCATTTATCTTGAAATTCTTGATTCAAAAATCAGTTGTAATTCGTGCGTTATGTGGAGGGCAACCATCTTCCAAAAATGGTGTTTGTAAAATATTCACATAATCTTGTGCGGTTAAACTTTCATTAAAAAAATGGGGACTCAAAATCGACGACCAAAAATCCCAACCTAAATATTGAAACCTTGCCGTCCTTGTCTGTTTACGGGCAATATAACATGTGGGTTTTCTGTAGCCCAATAATATGAATTATACCTCTTATATATCCCTGAAGTATCTATTCGGCTTTCATCTCTCCAGATAACGTTCATATGGAAGTTATTATTCAATCTGCACTGATTCACATACCACTTCCTTCTTTGGAAATCCCCATTCTAAAGATGTTGAACTTTTCTTACGCTGTACGGTTTAAATTTGTGCTTTTTAAGGGTTTTCAAAACTTTAGTTTTCTCAACACCTGTTTACCTCAGCTACTGATCGATGATACGTGTTGGGATGGTACAAAACCTCACCTAATATATTTAATTCCTGAATTTCACCTTCATCATCAACTGCATACGTTCTTGGCCTTGGCTTCTTGAAACTTCCGTAATTTGTTTTTTTTTTTTTGGACTATCCATTATCTGGATAATTCACTTGCGGCCTCGGAATTTTCACCAGACAAAAAATAGCACTTCTGTTGGTATAATAAAACAGCAGATTTCACTTTTAACTAGTTTAATTAGTTAAATACTCAAAATTGTAGTTAAAACAGAATAAAAACGAGAGATAAAACACTTAGCATGTCGCCATTACATTTCTACGACAACGACTACTAAACGCGACATCTAGCGGCAACTTCTTACACTAGTTACATACCACATATTTTAATGTACAGGTAAGTATAAAGAAGAATCCATATTCTCTACTAAGTTTATACCACTATGCGATAGATGGCGCAATACATTCTACTACATGGTAAGAATTATCTACCTAGAAGTATTGCTGGATTATAAAACTAAAAACACTTTTATAACTAACACTCCCCCTTAATCCAGTAATACTGATAACCTATATCAACCCCAAACACTTTACAAAATAGTTATGTCGAGGACTATGGAGTCCTTTGGTAAAAATATCTGCTACCATCTCATTAGTGGGTAAATAGCTTAATTTGATTTCTTGTTTTTCAACAACTTCCCTAATAAAATGGTATTTAACATTTATGTGCTTGGTCCTGTTGTGAAATACTGGGTTCAATACTAGCTTTTGGGCACTTTGATTATCATTAAAAATTAAAACTGGTTCCCCTTTATGAAGTATCTCTTCTAAAAACCCTTTTAAGAATAAAGCTTCTTTTGATGCTTGAGACAATGCAACATATTCAGCTTCCGTGCTTGATAGACTAACCGAGTGCTGTTTTCTAGCTTCCCACGACACTGAATTACCCCCATACATAAATACATAACCCGTATAAGATTTAGCATCATTAACATCATTAGCCCAATCTGCGTCAGCATATGCGCAAAGACTAGCATTGGTCCCTTTCTTAAAAACTAATTTTTTATCTATTGTACCTTTTAAGTATCTAAGAATCCTCTTAGCATGCTGGAAGTGAACACTGGTATAGCAGTTGTTATATTGACTCAAGAAACTTACTGCAAATGCTATATCAGGCCTTGTATTCACTGCCAAAAACATTAATGAACCTATCAAATTTTGATAAGGAATATTTTCATCACATTTTGATCCCTTCTCTAATTTTAAATTATGTTCCAATGGTGTTAACACTGGTTTTGCTTCCTGCATGTTAAAAGAAGATAATAACTTTAAAATGTAGTCTTTCTGACATACCTTTATTTCATTCTTTTGCCTATCCCTTTCTACAGTTAAACCTAAACATTTTTTAGCTTCTCCTAAATCTTTTACTTTAAAATTTTTAGCTAATGCACTTTTAAGATTTTGTTTTTCAACTTTGTTGTTTGAAAAAATCAAAAAATCATCTACATATAGAGCAATTATTACAATTGAGTCATTTGAACTTTTAATATAAACACAAGGTTCATATTTTGATTTTTCATACCCCAAATTAGTAAGAACTTGTTCGACCTGTTTATTCCATAAACGTGATGACTGTTTTAAGCCATACAAAGCTTTATTTAACAAACAAACTTTATTTGGGTCTGTAACAAATCCCTCAGGTTGAGTCATGAAAATCTGTTCCTCTAAATGACTGTTTAAAAAAGCAGTTGAAACATCTACATGATCTATATCTAAATTTAAATTGACTGACAATGAAAATAACAATCTTATAGTAGAGTTTCTTACCACTGGCGCAAAGGTTTCATTAAAATCTACACCATATTCCTGTGTGTAACCTTTTGCTACCAATCTTGCTTTGAATCTTTTTTCGTCATTTTCACCGTTTTTCACAGTAAACACCCACTTGCACTTCACTATTTTTCTATCTTCTGGTTTGTCCACAAGTGTCCACGTTTTGTTTTCCATTAAGGCTTGATATTCTTCATTCATTGCTTGCTTCCATTCTTCACACTCAAAACTCTCCATTGCATCTTTGACAGAAGATGGTTCGTTCACTGCTTCTTGTGACACGTAATACAACATATGATCATGATACTGTTTTTCTTTTCTTGGTCGTGTTGATCGCCTTAACTCTTGGACTTGTATTTCTTCCTTTTCTCTATCTGAGTCACTATCTATTTCTTGAACTTCTTGAAGCTCCTGCTCACTTTTTTCTTCCAAAATTGGAATGCTAGCACTATTTTTATCAACTTTTTCTACTTCAAGCTTTTTGGACATTGCTTTTGTATTTAAGTTTTGTAAGAATTCATTTTCCAAGAAAACTACATCACGTGATTTTAATATTTTACCAGGATTTTCCATGTCAAATAATCTGTATCCTTTTGAAAATTCACAATATCCAACAAAAATATATTGTTTACTTTTTGGATCAAATTTCTTTCTCAATTGATCAGGTACATGCGCATAGGCTTTGCAACCAAAAATTCTTAAATGCTCGAGATTAACTTTCTCTCCATTCCATTTTTCTGCTGGAGTACTATCCTTTATGGCTTTATGTGGTGATCGGTTTTTCAGATACACAGCAGTATTTGCCGCTTCTGCCCACATTTTTTCATCCATATTTGCCTGTTGCATCATAGATCTTGCTTTTTCAACAATAGTCCTATTTGTTCTCTCGGCTACACCATTTTGCTCAGGAGTGTACCGTATTGTAACCTGATGTTGAATACCCTTAGACTTCAAATAATTTTCAAACAAATTGTTAACATATTCAGTCCCATTATCACTTCTTAGCACTTTAAGTCTTTTTCCAGTCTGATTCTCCACCATAACAAGAAAGTCTTTAAACACATTTAGTACTTCTCCTTTAGATTTTAAAAAGTACACAAAGATCTTTCGAGTATAATCATCTATTAAAGTAAAGATATACCTTGCCCCGCTCCAAGACTCTTTAGGCATCGGTCCACATAAATCGGTGTGAACTAGTTCCAATATATCTTTTGCTCGTTTACCACTAGTCTTTTTAAAAGGTTGTCTTGTCTGTTTTCCCAATAGACAAGTAGCACATTGGTCATCTTTTTCGTCTTTATACTTAACTCCTGTGGCCAATTTATTTTTTAACAAATTCATGCTAACTCTATTTAAATGTCCTAGCCTAATATGCCATAATTGCTTAGAGTTTTCATTACTGGTCAAGTATATTTCTTCTCGAACCAAATCTAGCTCGTATAAACCATTTTTATTGGTTCCGGTTACCACTATTTCACCTTCGGCTTTAAAATTATCTGAGTTATATACCTTGCATCCATCTTGGTCAAAAACAGCAACACGTCCTTTTTCAACCATATTACCAACGGAAAGTAAATTTGTTCTTAGTTCAGGTACATATACTACTTCAGAAATATCCTTTTGACCATTTTTTGTTGCAACTATCACATTTCCAACACCTAAACCTCCCACAGTCTGATTGTTAGCCACTACAATTTCACCACAATGTTTTCTCTGTAAATTATGGAAAATTTCTTCTTGATGACTCATATGCTGGGTTGCCCCTGAATCTATAAACCAGGTTGACTGTACAGGCTTATTTAAATCAGCAGTGTGTAATGCATTATTTGTTTTCTGACCTTTAACTTTATTGTCATTAACATTTTCATGCTTCTGATAATTTGTATCATCTTGATTTTTCTTGCATTGATACTTAAAATGTCCAGTTAAGCCACATCTAAAACATTTTACGTTTCTTTTTCCTTGAAACTTTTTCTTTGAGAAAAATGCCGAATCATCTTTATTTTCTTTACCATATTTATCATCCTGCAGTAACTTGGCTTTGACAAAATCACTTGTTATCACTGCACCAGAACTTTCAATTGCCATCACCATAGGATCATACTCTGTTGTAAGACCACTTAGCAAAATGACACCCAAAAACTCATCGTCTACTGGCTGTCCCATATCTGTTAATTTCTGAGATAACGACATAGCTTCATTTACATAAGCTTCCATGGTAGGAAAATTCGTTAATCTAATTCTGACCAATCCACGCATTAGACTTAACCTTCTGGATAAACCTTTATCCTCATAAGCCTTTTCCAAATTAGTCCAAGCCTCTTTTGCTGAACTAGCTGATTTAACATGTGCGTATACATTAGGTCTGATCATCAAACATATTTTTGCCAATGCTTTCTGATCCCAACGCTCTCTTTCTGGTTCTTTCGAAGTGTCATCGGCAGAATATCCTGCTATGGTTCTCCATAAATTTTCATGAACCAAAGTCATTTTCATACCAAATTTCCAACTGTTATAGTTTTCCCTGCCATTTAGCTTTTCAAAGCATAACTGCATTCCGCTAGCTTCCGCCATTTTTGGATTACAGCAAGTCACGTACAAGGGCACTAAACACACTACGACACTTTACATCCGTTTTTTACTACTTCTCCAGCACAAACATGTCTGGGCCCATAACCTGTTGGTATAATAAAACAGCAGATTTCACTTTTAACTAGTTTAATTAGTTAAATACTCAAAATTGTAGTTAAAACAGAATAAAAACGAGAGATAAAACACTTAGCATGTCGCCATTACATTTCTACGACAACGACTACTAAACGCGACATCTAGCGGCAACTTCTTACACTAGTTACATACCACATATTTTAATGTACAGGTAAGTATAAAGAAGAATCCATATTCTCTACTAAGTTTATACCACTATGCGATAGATGGCGCAATACATTCTACTACATAGTAAGAATTATCTACCTAGAAGTATTGCTGGATTATAAA